>VOMN01016118.1:0-23196 GCA_014899125.1 Orchestia grillus | reverse complement strand
CAATTGCTTAGTGAAACTTTTGCAGATTTATGGACTCATTTTTTCGGAAATCATTATACTAAGGAACCATTATTTAGGCTAAAATTATGCATTGCAGTACCAGAACCATTAAGTGAATGCTTGGTTCTATTGAAGGGGTTAAAATAGAACAAGTTTCTTAAGAAATACAAGCACAGCATAGCATGAGGCCCAATGCAAACACACACTAACTGGATGAGTGAGACAAGAGAAGATGGTGGAAGAATGAAGCCTCAATCAAAATGCTATCAGAGCCTTGGGGACCAGAACAGTGTTATGGTTAGTCATCTCCTACCCATCAACCAATAGCATCTCTTGTACAATTTCACATAGGTGCAATCCTTTGGGTTTTCAAAGATGCCTGTACATAGATAGCTAATACTGGACCGGTATGATATTTTATGTGGTGCAATACTGTTAGTAACAGGTTTAAAATTGTTTTTTACTATTTTTTAATGGTTTTGTTTATCTCAGGCAAGGAAGAGTTTTATGAATAAAATAGAATTTCAATATATCCTCATGTTAAAGATTGTCATAGATACCTAGAAAGTCTGCAATATAAATATATACTCATAATAAAAATGCACTATGCACTTAATCTACCGTAAGTGAACTGAGAGGGATGCATTAATTACTTTATATTGAGCTCATGCAAATATTTAGGTTTCATTATGAATGTGCAAAAGTTGCCGATTTTAGGTAAGAAGTGCGGTGTGACCTCTATTTTTATGATCGACTTGCTCAAACAAATCACGAAAACTAAATATATGAAAACTAAAACAAAATTATTCAGAATTATCTGAAATATAGTAAGCTCAATGAGTTAACTTGAAATTTTTAACAGTAATGTAGCGATGAAAGTTAAAGAAAAAAAAACTTGTTGTAGCTTGTACATATTTATCTTTAAGATGTGTGAAGAATTCTCACCTATCAATATCTTTGTATTCATTTGTGGCTTCTAACTGAAACTATGTGAAGCATGACCATACATGTATGAATACTTTTATGTTTTGGGGGCTCATGACCTGAGCAGTGGGTTTGTAATATGCTTGTCATTTTTTTTTGTTATCACTGCATTCTACTCACATATTGTTCAGCTATATTTGTTCAGGTTTTCTCTTTTATACTTTGGCTATGGTTTCATCCTGCATCAAAGGTTTGTTTAAGCTTGATATTTTATTGGTATTAATATAGCTAATTTGTGTCTGGGCTATAAATGGAAATATGCAAATTTAGTAGTTTGAGGATACATTTTGTGATCTTCATTTTGTACAAAATGAAATTTAAATTTAAACTATGTAAGATAGTTAGAAATAATTTTTTTATTAATACCCAATATATACTGATTAAAATGCATTATAAGTACTTAATTTTTATTTTTAGGGTTCCTGGGAGTGCTTGCCCTGTACCTCATCTTTGGCTATGGAGCTGAGCTCATCTGCAACCTTATTGCATTTGTGTATCCTGCCTACCGCAGCATCAAGGTGGGGTCATTTTGTCGTGTCCTATTTGGGCCTCAAACCTGTTTAGTGGTCGCTGCCTAGCTGGTGGTGGTACATTTATATCATCAGTGACCTTTTGAATGCAACAACCTTGGCATTTACATATGTTGAAGGAGACAACATGAGAACAAGAACCTCCCTCAGAAGGTGCTGGATAGGCAATAGGGTTAGGTTAGATAGGTTGGTCTATCCTTGGCTATGGGGACTGCCATCTCTAGGAAAAGACTGTTAGGTTACCTCAGTTATAGATAAGCTATTAATGCTTCCATCTCCTGTGCTTACTTTGCTTCCTACAGAAAATACACCTGTGTGGAAATACGTATGCCTTGTGCATAGATTCTACATTTTATTTGGTCCCTACTAAATAGTTTCTTCTCTTTGTTCTCTCTGGATCATGTTTCATGTAGATGTTCAAACTAAATAATAGCCCTGTCTAATCTAAACTTGGGTGTTCCCTTCAGTACAACGGCAAGTTTTTTATTTTTATACTGTTAAGTGTTGGAAACATACAAAGAAATACTTATAGTTACTGCTGATTGTGCAAGTAATTAGCACTGCCTTACTGGAACTATGTTACTATGACACAATTTGTTTGTTTGGAAATGAATGGTTATTTGATGCTCCTGTATGATTCATCTGCTTGAATTGCAAAAATTTTGTAAATATGTTTTTCTCCAATGCAGCATCAATGGAAAAAATTAATTATTGGTCTGAATTTAATATATGCACGTTATTTAAACTATAAAAGATGTATAAAGAACAAACATGTTTATTTTTAAAGTTTTCACTCGCCTGAAAAATTTATAAAAGTATGGTTTCTACAATTTTTAATTGAAGTTATGTCTGATGCACAAAAGGAAGATGTAAACAGATTTTAATTTTTCTGCCATTTCTGTAATTTTTACAGTAGGCAACTTTTCCGTGCAGAAGAATAAAAAATATTGTTTGACCTACTCTATTGGAGAGTGTTGTGTCTGCCTCCTCAGTTGTGAGACGTAAAATTGGCTTTTCCTCTGCATGTTGTAGAGGCTTCAAACGGGAGGAGTTCAAGGCAGGCTCTTGGCTAGGATCCTGCCCAGTGCTAAGGCTCAGGAAATAATGCTGTTCAAAACGACTGAGTAGAAAAATCTTGAAAGCAAAGAAAAGTGGATGTGATGTGGTTAATTCAAGGATTCCCTTGGCTTTAAGACTTCTCTTTTTTTTGTCGTGTGACGGAGGTTACTAAAAATTATTTTAATTCTAAATTATACCTGTACATGTGTAGCTATACCACAAATATACATTGTTTTAATGCAGCTCATAAATATAGTGTTTTACATGTTAAAAATCTCATGATCTTGCAGGCACTGGAGACCAAGCTGAAGGACGACGACACCCGCTGGCTGACCTACTGGGTTGTGTTTGCTGTGTTCTCCATTGTGGAGTTCTTCTCGGACATCCTCCTCTCGTGGATGCCCTTCTACTGGCTCGCAAAGGTACCTCGGGTTCAGGTCGTCCCTAGGGAGACACTTGAGTTACCTCGGCTTTGACTAGGCTTTTGAAACTTCTATTTTTTGCGCTCACTTAGCTTCTTTTTATTTATGTGCCCTCTATGCTGATTATTCTTCACGTTTTCATCTCCTTTCTCAACTTGTGTCTATGTGGAGGGAATTCTGTGTGGGATCACACCTGTGCATGGATTCATTGTTTTCTGAAGTTCATGCTAAATGGCTCCCTTTTTTTTTGCTCGCTTGAGATCACCTTCCATGTGGCTAGGGAGCTTTACGCTCACTAATAACCTAATCTCAGGTTGAGGTCATAGTTTTACGAGGCAGTTTGGGAGTCATAACGAGGCAGTCCCTCCAGCAGATGATGGAGGGCTTTCTGAGGTGTAACTGGTGTCCTGTTGTTTCCTTCGTCCACCTTGCAGCAAGAGGATGGACTGGTGGTGCACTCAGTCTAACTTCATGGTGATGCTTTGGGGGATAGAAATGGAAGTGGCGAATGTTCTCAGGGTCTGTACTCTTAGTTCTCCAATGTACTCTTGTTTTCATAGGCCATGAATGGCGAATAGGTTTTGCGGGAAAGTGAAAGTGGAACTGTGTTATTTGTACAAATGATTGATAGTTTATTTTTAGCTTTTGCTTGTTGAGTGTAATTTTCAGGATGTATTAGTGCATAATATAACGTATAGTTATACTTTAAAGTTGAATTATGCAAATTCAACAAAACTTTTTTCATTCTCCATTAAACCTTTCGCATGTGATCTAGATGTTATCTTTTGCTCTACACGTCTTCATGTACTTGCGATTTTTCTCGATTGTATGTTCAGTTAGCATGTACTAGACTTTACTTACTGATTGATGATGCCTGCATCCCCTTCTTATCGCTCCTCCCCCCCTTCCCCATCAGCTGTAAATGAGAATGCTGCAGGTCACTGTGCTGCAGCTCATATCGCTCACACAATGGGCAAGCCTTGATTGCTCTCCCCTGTTAATATATGAGAAACTGCATTGTAACTTCCTGAAAATGCATACCACCGTTTCCGTTTCAGCACTTCCCCCGTTTTTGGGGGAAGTGCAGCCCAATGAGGGAGGCCATTATAAGAGAATCCTAACGTACTCATTTCAATGGTGACTGTTCTCTCATACACATGCTACGGGTAGCGTGACGTCAGCAAGAAACGCATGGTTCGTTACCGGTCACTGTCGACATATGTGGACCCTGTAGGTGTTGCGTTCATTCTAATCTGTCGATTCCACAGACCGTGTAAATGCGCCGCCGCCGCCGCCCTGGACGGTGGCCGTTTACAGGTTAAAGTCCACTTTAATCTGACGTGGGTCCTCTCTCCTCAGTGCATGTTCCTGGTGTGGTGCTACGTGCCCACCTCCTACAACGGGTCCGACATGATCTACCAGCGCATCATCCGGCCCGTGTTCCTCAAGCACCAAACTGAGATCGACGCCACCATGGGCAAGGTGAGGTCTACTCTCCGCTACTTTATGATGCACTCCATTTGTTCTTGATTTCTTGGGGTCTCTTCTGTTGACCTGCCTGATATTCGTCTTGTTAGTTTACATTACAAAAAATGAAAGCTTATTTTATAAAATAGAATGTAGTGTATAATTCAATTGAAGAATAGTGCTCGCATGATACTTCTCTGCCTAAATAATGATACCAAACAATGTGTACTTGTGCCGTCCGCAAGCTTGCTAATGGGTTATCAAGGCTGTCAGGTAGTAAGTCGAATTGCTCTACCTTCAAACCTTATGTCTGCTGCTGTAGTCAAATTATTAGGTTTCATCTTAGCAGCTGTGGGTTGTATCCAATGGTTCTCACGCAGTTATTCTGGCCTCTGATGCAAAGCTCTTCGTTTTATGCAACTCAAAGAGCCCCAACTTCCTCCAAGCAATTCTAGGTAGCGTTGCTTCCATATTTATATCCAGGTTAACACTTGCAAGGCATTGTGTGCTAGATAGGTGGCTACATGGCTGACTGTCCCAACCTGCATCACGGTCTACCGTTGATAAACGCATCGTGAGCCCCTGCTGACAAGCACAAACAAGTCGCAGGTGCGGCGTAACTCAATTCAGAGATGCGGGTAAAGCATTCATTCTTTCCCTTCACCTCTTCATAAATTCAAAATGTTCTCTACTTTCTGTATATTTATTAGCCGCAATTAATTAGAGGACTGTTGTGCAGGTGACGGACAAGATCAACAGGCTGGCTGAGGACGCTTCGAAGGCGGCGACTGACGCTCTCAAGAAGGAGTAGTGTGGGGTGTGCATCTCCCCCCCTCATCCCCCCAGCTGGTGGGTGTTACCTGCGTCACGAGTCTGTAGTTCTCTAGGGTCTCTCTTTTTACCTGTGCCAAGTTTGCATATGGAATCCTGGGGTATTGTGTTTTTTCGAGCCAGTGTGGGTTAATACTGTAAAGTATCACTGGAGATTAAATGCATGACTATTTTATACGGCTTTACGACTGGGATGTATAGTTTCAGTGAATTTTGGGGACTTTCGTAATACTTTTCGGGAGATCAGCAAAATTCCTGAGCCCCGCTAAAGAGTAGGGCGGAAGTGACGCGACGTACTGAGAGCGTCTGCTGTCGTCACTGCTTCCTTGTGGATTTGTGTAGCCAGCACAGAGTTGACCACACGTCGTATGAGGCTGTCCGCAGTTCAGGAGGATGTTGGTTTCCTGTTCCGTTAAGTTTGTCTATATTATGCTATGGGGACTAGCGTCCCCAAGGGGACATTCTTATGTTACTTCAGCTTTAGCTAGGTCTTCTGGACTTCACCTTTCGTGCCCACTTTACTTCTTCCATTTTCGTGCTTTCTATAGAAAAGTCATATTCACACAAAATTCAACTGACTAGTAAAGAAAATTGGCTGACATAGAAAAACACCTCATGGTGAACTGGTTTGCTTTCAATTGCAACACGCAGCGTAATTAGGCTCTTCTAACTCGTTCCAATTAGGGGCGTTATATGTACACAGTTTGTTTAGACGTCGCAGTTCTGTCATGCACGTCTAACTGTGCTGCGTTGCAGGCCGTTATCAGACACCTCCTCGACGGCCGGCTGAAGACCCCCCTCCACTTCGAGTTACGGTATCGCTAGTTCGTAATGTCTGGCCTGCGGTCTGGTCATGGTGACTCGGCCCAGCAGCGCTACGGAGCTGCACCTCCTCAACTGCCTCGGACGCGTCTTTCTTCTGCCAAGTTTGTTCCGCTTTTTTATTACTTCAGGCCAGACCACCGCTACATGCTTCTCTTTTGTGGTGGTCGCTGTCCTGCCGTGAGTGGGTTGGGCCTCAGTGCTACATGGACCACTCGTTTCGGCTGTAAATTAGTTCCGTTTTTCTTAAACGCCTTTTCGAAGTGTGTGTTGTGTGTCCAGGCTATGCCCAGACGCTTCATGTAACGCGTGTGTGTAGCTCTTTCTGGTGTTTACAAGGTGTGGCGAGGTGTACACGCCGTCGACTCGAGGTTTAAACTCACCACTGAACAGTTGGTTCTGCAGGCTTGGGTATTCCGATTTAGGGTTGGTTACAGACGAGCGTGTTGCTCCTTATGGACAAGGCTAAAAGTAAAATTCTTCATAAGGTGTGTCGTTATCACTGCTACAGGTTACACCCTGAAAGGTAAAGTCCCGCTCTTCACTGTTCCGCTGTAATTAAGAATGATACTGAGCTACTCCTGTGTTTCAAAGCTCTACTTACGACCGAACATGAGTACGAAAGTCATGCAAAGTTGTGGAAACGAGTTACTTGCGAACACCAGCTTTGTTGGTTCGAGAGGGTTTGTTCGACCTGAGTATCTATCCCTGATTAGGTACCCGTTGCTTCTATTCGCGAATGAACAGTTGCCACATTACTGTGCACTAGCCAATGTGTATTCATGCTCTCTCTCTCACTCAAGTATTGTGCTCTGACGAAATCTAGAATTCAAAACGTGGGTTGGGCCGCAGAGAAGGACCACAAGAACAAAGATGTACGTGGATCTGTTGCATCGCACGTTGGGGGCCCGTAGCCGTAAGGGTTGCAATGCATTGTAAGTTGAACCAACGCAACGGGTGCGGGGACGACACTGAGTGACTGCATTTGTGCGAGTGGGACGTGTGGAGTGAGACGAGGACCTCGTCGAGGGCGGCCTTGATTTCTCTAGTTGTAGCATTTGATTTATAACGCAAACTATTTGTATATTAGAAGCGGGCTATCGGCTTTGCTACTCTGTCCTTTCTGAATGTCTCTGCTTGACTCAGAGAATATAATATAAAGTTTATCGAGAATTTCACAAGTATTTATATTGCCATGACTCGCTACTGCTGTAAGTTTCTTCATGCGAGATCTTTAGCTTATAAGGGACTCGATTTTTTGTTTGAATCTCTGAAGTACACATCCATTGACGAATAGAAACTTAACGTGTAAGATTAGAATCGCTTTGTGTTTTAGCGTTAAACAAATTACTGTCTCGAGTTTGCGTTTGGTAATTTTTAGTTCAAATTACGTTGGCAAGCAACGCATTCATTAGCATATTTAATACACGTTTAAGCAGCGCTGCACGAGCTTTGATCTGCCACTCGACTCTGCTGAAGAGCGCGACGTTGATGTGGGGCTCCGATGTAGCCATGCATGGTGTATTTAGCGTTAGGTATACGGTGTGTTAGTTTGAGGCTGTAGCGAACCTTTGTTGTTCCTTTTATATCCTTTTACACATTTGCATAGCACCTGCTTACTTTCAATATATCCTGTACTCTTACGTGCGTCTTTTTCTTCCATCCTCCACGTGAGAAGCTCTCGCTAGGCGTCACTACAGAAGGCGGTCTCCGTCTCTCTGCTGTGTCCACCTCTCGGGCCTTCTGGGGCGGACTGACTGGAGGCGGCCTAGCTTGGTACGGTGGTCCCGAGTAAGTTACATATCACAGTTCCAGAGGGACTCAATGAAGATGTTCCAAATGGAGCCACTGGAATTATAGTGCGTCAGAGAAAGATGGTGGACTTAAGGTGTTCCAAGGGGAGCTATTGAAATTACGGTGCACCAGAGGGGCTAGGTGCCAAAGTTGTGACCCCAGGGAGGGTGCCGGCTCAGCTGGTGCCTTAGGGATCGTCTGCGCCCCCTGGGGCTCCCTAGCAGGCGGCGATACAGGCACAGGGGAGGGGGGAACAACCCTAAAAAGGCCAGTGGTACAATATTAGACGGTTTCGTAAGGCTGCTGCTAGTTTTTCGTGCAGAGCTAGCGCAAGTCTTATTGCAAATATACACGAGACTGCGGATAGTTTTGCGGGCGAACCGTGGTGCAGTCTCGTCGTAAAAGTAATTCAAATGTTATAGGGCTAAGTGCTCAGTGAAGTACAGTGTTGGTGAGGACAAAGTGGGATGTGAAGTGCATTTCTCCAATCGTATGAAAGTCTTTTTATTGACCTTGAGTGGATTTTATATCCGTGTAGCTGAGCATCATAATATGGAAATCGCCGCTACAAATTCAAACGACGCGATGCTAATGGAACAAGATGCTTTGGGAATGAAATCTCAATAAAGGAAGACATTCGAGAATTTAGGTCGTTTTCTTGTTCGCAGAGTATGTACAGATGAGGTGCACATGCTTCATGGAGTGGTGGACACAGATGACCGAGATGTGCGCGGTTTAAGAAAAACCCCAACTTTACTTTTTCTTGTTAGACTGGAGGACCTCCTGGTCAGAGCCCGATCAGCAGCGAAAGGAGTGACGTTAAAATACCCTCACAATGGTCAACTTTTTAGCGAAGCTGTGTGTGTGAGGGAGCGTAATGCAGCGTCGTCCCGGCGTCTCCTACCGATCACCGGATGAACTTGGAAGCAGAAGCTGGGCGGCCTGCCTAGAGTGAAGCAGTAGGATTTTGTTATCGTCTTGGAAAATCTTGCATGGAGATGTTGGATTTTGTTTGGGAATGGCTCCGTAATCGGCTGACTATTTCCTTTGCTGCAGCCCACACCAGGGCTGGAGAACTGTTATGGTTGCCGCCACCTCATTTTGGGACCTGGACATAGTGGTGGGATTTTAGGAGTCGACAGAATGTTGACGTTTGGCTTCATTTACCTAGGCCAAGGGATTCACATCCTGTGCTTGACGAACGTAGGAGTGGAGGCAATCTCTGTGGATTTATGATCTCGTGTTATTCGAGAGTTATTTTACAGGCCAAACTGTAGAGTCTCAAATTGCACACTTGATGTGGAAGCTATTTTGCATGTTAGGGGCGGAGGTCGCTGAATTTTTGTTCTCTTTTACCGAGCCCGCTGAGGGGGGGTCTAGATCGTTAGAAGTCTGATAAATGTGTTACCTGTTATGACGGAAAATTTCCCTTCATTAAAATCAGACAGCTTAGCTAATTTTAAAGTTACTTTAATGTCAAGTATTTGTTAGAAGTACGGGATCTATGTTTGGCCGGTGCCGAGTTTAATTTCACTCGATGAAACGTCTATTAACGAAATAGTACTATTGCACATCTGGTTGGATTTCTATAAAAGGGATTTTCTCCTTATGCATCATGTACACCCCTCTCCTCCCGCGCTGCAGAGACGCTTCTATTTCACGTGCGAATTTGCGCTCTTTTTCAACATTCCCTCGATTTCTCGTGCAAATCTTGTCGCACTGTACCAAACATCGGAGTTCATAGATTCACTACGAACGTCTCATCTCCTGGCAATGCGAATATTTTTACCGTAGCCACAGCCTGGTTTTGGTGCCAATGTAGCGTACAAACTTATTTTTATTCCCTTTGTCCCGGCCATTATTAGGTGTCGTGATTTAAGAAAAAGGAAATTATGCTGTATGTAAGAGCTCATTCGCAGTGCATTAAACAAATATATAAAAAACTTGAAACAACAGAGTGAATATGCACTGTTGTAGCCGTACATTCGTCTCTCCTCTGACGTGCAGTGTTATTTTGTAGTACAATTCCCGTTGGACCGCCAGCCGCACGACTGCGAATGTAGCTCGGAAGAACACGTCTCGGGTCATTCTGGTGTGCCGTCTTCTTAGGCATATCGTGTTGAATCTTCCTTTCCCAAGATTAGCACTCCGCCTGGGGTGTCGAACACGAGGACTGGGAAGCAAATACGCTACGAAGACACGCGTGCTGAAGATGTGGGCACTCCGCAGGCTTCTCGTGCTGCCGGCGAGACCGTCAACAGCGAGTTGGGTGGTGAGGTCTACGTTTTAATAGACAAGGTGTCCAATAAATATTATACAGGGTGTCCGATAAATATTATACAGGGTGTCCGATACACTATGTAAAGATTGTCCAAGAAAAAATAAATGGTCCCCAATGAAGAATACAAAGGATGTCTTATAAAAATTAAACAGGGTGTGCAATAGAATATTTGAAGGATGTCAAACAAAAACTATACGGGATGCCTCCTGTAAAAGTAGCCTTGGTAATCGCGATACTGAATAAGTAAAAATGAAATAAGTTGGCTAATAAAAGAGTAAAGTGGAGCTTTCGATCTGGAGCGAAGAGACCTGATGAGTGCTTGCCTGTGCGTCGCACCTGAGGACCGGGCAGGTGACACCTGTCCGGACAGGTGATTTTATGGATGTGTGGCACATGTTCAATGTGCTTGGAAATATGGTCATTTTTTAGACTTCACGGCGCTAGGGGCTTCACATAATTTTGAAAAAAACAGGCTCCTTGTTCACCTTTTGAGCGAATTCATGAAGTAGCAATCTTCAGAGGAAGTAAAATATTTCATTAAAATTAATCGATTGTTATTAAGAAAGTCCATACTATATGATGAGTTACGAAAACTGTTACGATAAAGTGAAGCAGGAGACCTTTTTTATATATGATTTGAATGGAAAACAATTTTTTTAAATTGGCGTATTAATTGAATCAGTATCGCCAATTGGCGCGTTAATTGGATCAGTATCGCCAATTGGTGCGTTAATTGAATCAGAATTGCCGTGCCGTTTTGCTTGTTCAATTGAACGTAATATTTCAGTATTGTCACCATGCTATTTTACTGTTCATTATTGTACGAGTTCATAATTCGACTTGTCCAATTACAAGAACTTGTGTCGAAGGCTGACGCCTAATGCGGGTCGGCCGCGGGCTGTTCAGGTAGCGGTCGTGTGGAGCAGAGCACCGTGTGGTTGAGGGGCCATTGAATTGTGGCACTGCCACCGCCTCAGGTGCACAGTTCGACAACTGCCACCGCCTCAGGTGCACAGTTCCACAACTGCCACCGCCTCAGGTGCACATTCACCAACACTCCACGTGCCCCCACAGAGGAGCTGTTCAGGCGGCAGCAGCAGCTCGGCGGAGGCGCAGCTGACGGAGGTCCTGAGGGCACGCTTCCCTGACGCCACCGCTCTTCAAGTTCAGGACATTTCTGGTCAGTCGTGGGACGTCGTTACGCGTGAGCGGTGCGATGGAAGATCCGGTGATGTGATTGGCTGTTTTGGGCAGCCAATGAAGGTTGAGGAAGGCTAGCGGCTGTGTAGGATATGTGCTATATTTGAATCATTTAAGTATGTATTGCTTCAAGTCGTTAGCGTGGGTCTGTGCTTCATGCATGTAATGTTACAGTAGTTGTCTGTTGTCATATCTGTAGTGAGAGAGAAGGAAAAAATGTATGATACTTTCGACTGCTTGTTTTTTTGAAAAATTGGAACTTCTGCTATGGGCTTTGGATTTCTCTGTACAGCCTTTGCCAGTTTTCCTCAGTGAAGAAGGAAATATTATCCAGAAACGAAGTCTGTATGACTTGTTAATCATAGCTCATGTTTCATATTTTATAACATGACTTCTGAGACCCCGGTATTGGCCTCGCCGATTGTGACGGTGCAGGGTATCGGCCAGCGACGGAGTATGTGCTATATATGTTGTGATTTAAGTCTGATCACAATCGGTCTGAAAGTCTGACACTCGTGAAAACTTAGAATCAACGGCACTACAGGGAGCGGCCAAAGTGAACAACACCAGCAACTCCTGGGCCTAGAAGTATCCAGTACATCTTAGTGATGTCTTAGTAGCAGCACCCAGTACGTACTTCAAAAGATCCTTCGCGGCCATGTACGTGCGGGGTTACTTAAGGCCNGGCCATGTACGAGATCTGGGTGGAGGCGCGGGAGTTCGGGGGCCTGAGTCGCGTGAAGCAGCACCGACTGGTGACGGAGGTGAGGCTTCTGCAGCGTCCTTCCCTGAACTGTTGGGGTCCCTCGCTCGAGCCCTTTGGCTGGGGCCCAGATAGTGGCTGGGGCGCATGCTGAATTGATAAGAACCATGTCTTCTCAGGGCTCAGGGCACGCTCCTAATTGGGCACGCCCCTAATTGAAGTTGCAGTTTATTTATTGAAATCGTGGGTGAATGTTTTTTTTCCCTTCTACTTCTCTAAGTGCTGATATTGGCGATGCTGTGATCCACTTTTTTGGTTTCCATAGTGAATGAAATTGTGGCTGTGGACTATCGTCACAAGTAAAGCCACATTAACTAACAGCTGCATTCTCTTCATTACATCAGGTTGTCTTACCATTAGAACATCCTGAAGCCTTTCTAGTGTGACTTAAACTCTAATGTATTATCGTCTTGTGTTATTGAAAGGCAGTGTGTTATTTGAGGCCTAATAAGTTGTTTCTACTCTGACATCTCACAGCATTACTGAAAGTCAACGTGGTGTTTTCTTGTCTAGGTTATTATTACTACTATGACATCTCACAACGTTAATGCAAGTCACCTCGGTGTCCGATCCTGCTGCCCCCTTGCCGGCCTAACGCCCCTCTGTCCACAGACGCTGGCTGAGCAGATCAAGGACATGCACGGGCTCAGGATCTCGACGAGTGTGCCAGAGGACTAACAGAACTGCTGCACCGGGGGAGCTGATTTAGTTTACCTTCTAAAACTCGCTCTTAAGAACAATTCGGACGTCCTGATTACTCTTATGCAAGCGGGAGTCTCCACAGGTCCTCCGCACGCCAGGTCGACTTAGCCCATATTTAGTCGCCGTGCTTGTTTGTATGCGAGGCTTGAGCGGCACCTGCACTGTATAAACTCTGCCTGAGTCACCGACAGCAGGGGACGATACGTACATCTATACAGACGGTTTCCAAGTATTCGAACTGGGTTAGCGAGTCAGCCGTTTGAGTTGGTGTCAGTTCAAAGCGAATTGTAAACATGATTTTGAGCTGACACAGTGAGTAGAGGCGACGCCATTTCGAGTGCCTCAAGAGTCCCATGTCGTGCGGTTTGGTCGCCTCTGTCTAGTGATAATTTGGTGTCAAAGTGCAGAAATGTAAATAATTAGGGAGAACTGTTTTCTTTCATTGATATTTTAGGGTAACTTAAAGTATGAATTATCAAGGCTACGTGAACGCTCCAAGAAGAGTAAAAGTCGTGTGACCTCGCTCTAGAATTGGGAGAAAAGTTAGCATTCGATGCCCATATTTAGTTGTCTTCCGAAATTGTCTTCAAACATTGACTGATCGTGTGAATTCGCCCTGAGGGTATCTCAGCACCGTTTATTCGACTAAGGGCGAAATTCTTAGTTTGAAAGCTTTTTCCTAGGAATCTAGGTTTCTGAGATGCCGTGCACCGACTGGAATGCTGGCAGAGTTCCCGGTACAAACAGGGTTGACAGTTCTCGTCTGTGACGATTAATGAATTTTTGCGAGAGTTATAAAGATCTCGGTGTGTTTTGGTCCATACATATGTACAGAAACAGCGAGCAAGCGTTTTGATTATCCTCTATTTTGTGGTAAATTAAAACTAAATTCTACTTTCTTTGGGTACTATACTTGATATTTTTTTTTAACTCTTCAGGTCTTGTTATAAGAATTGGAATTATTAGATCATATAAATATTGTAAATTTTGCTATTTACAGATACTTGTGAGTGTAAACCTTTACTTATCTTGATGAAAGAAAGGAAAATCGTTTATTCCGAAATCAGTCAAATACAAAGTATATAATAATCAGGTTTTCAATTAGTTAGATTACAACCTTGAAATTTATAGACAATGAGAAAAATCGTTTATTCTGAAATGAGTCCCAAACAAAGCGTGGTACAATCTGGTTTTCGAACAGTAAGACTACAGATTGGAAGTTCAAATGTGGGAGTCGGGAGCGGGAAAGAAACTACGATCTGAACATGTTAAAAGCTAATAATATTCTACATGTTTCTCCGTGTAACTCATTCAGAGTTCCATATTGCACTGCCGCTCTGCTGTTAATGCACTATCCAAACCCCCTGCAGCTAATCGAAACATCTGCACGAAGATAACTTCTTTGGTGAACTTGAACATTCACTGAAACTTTTCCACTTTCAGGAATCTTCTAAGTTCCGACAGTTGACGTGCATCAGATTGTTGGGGTTTAACTACTGACTTTAAAACTACTGACGCGTAAGAGATGTGAGGTTTGTGCTTCCTTTTACAAGGGAAGCACTCCGTGGTTCCATTAAAATCGGCCTGCACAGCCGGGCACCGAGATCCGGCTTCCCATTCGAGTGCGTGACTGCTGAGCCACAGGACGGCAGGGCAGCGCAGGCAGGTAGACTTGACCAACCTGCGCTTTGGAGGCCAATGAAGTTCATTGAGCTGCGATTGAGTTGATTGAAGGGCGCGGGCCT
The DNA here is from genome assembly GCA_014899125.1 of Orchestia grillus. Taxonomy (NCBI): domain Eukaryota; kingdom Metazoa; phylum Arthropoda; class Malacostraca; order Amphipoda; family Talitridae; genus Orchestia; species Orchestia grillus. Next base: position 8,596 of record VOMN01016118.1, on the reverse strand, counting down.
GGAAAACCGGCCACGAGGTCTGGAAAACCGGCCACGAGGTCTGGAAAACCGGCCACGAGGTCTGGATTCCAGGCACAAAGGGAGCGAGTCTACGTGCATCGCTGGTGCGAGGCGTTCTCATCTCGGCCAGAGAAGATTTTACAAATTAAGATCCGTTTTGAACATTTTGTCATGATTTTCTTGCTTAAAGTGGAGGCAGGTTCTGCAAGATTTCACCTGGCTTTTTTTGTGGCGTAGAGCGAAATATTTCTGTACGTTGCGGGTAGGGCGTGCGGAGTTCTGTTGACTACCTCAAATTGAAATGCTTAATAATCGTTTTACATTGATGGCGGTAAATTGTAAAAATAATAATACAAATTTGTTACCTCTACGTTAACTTGTCCATAGTTCAATAATGCCTTGCGGGGGTCATACAGAGTCTATACAAAAATTCGGTCCGGGAACTGGCGGATTCCAACTGCTACTCAGTTGCGGTTCGTGGGTCCTGCGCATCCGCATCTACCGCTGCCACGACCTCTAATTCCTGGGTGGATGAAGGGTAGACCTGAGCAGTTAGGTTTGCGCAGTTGTCGAAAATCTCTGCTCGCAAAAGTGTTTATTTTGTAAAATTTCGCATGCCAAGTTTTGTAGGAGCAGAAGTCACTGACGTTGAGTCCTCTAATGCAACCCAAGTTGATTTCAATAAAGAAAGAGCAAAGTTGAATGCCCTTTTTTTATAATTTACGAGCGTGAGGCATGTGGTGAGCGCGTTTCATTTCGTTTCGTATCTCTAGCTTACGTCACAAAAGAACTCTGTAGTGGTACAGCTTATTCCACTTAAGAATAGTCATCCCCTCATCGCTATATATAATTAACGAACAAAAACATCGCGTAAGCATAAGTCGGTCGGAATGATTCCCCGCTTTCACCACACTATGCTATCACCACACCACGCTGTCACCACACCACGCTCTCACCACACCTTGCTCTCACCACACCTCGCTCTCACCACACCTTGCTCTCACCACACCTTGCTCTCACCACACCTTGCTCTCATCACACCTTGCTCTCATCACACCTTGCTCTCATCACACCTTGCTCTCACAACCCGTACTGATTATGGCAAACTATAGTCGCAGTTTTACTTTTTCGGGATAATTTAATGCGTAAAATATTTGAGGAGAATTAGCAACTTGAGATACGGAAAGTTATATACATTAGCCATGCCTTCCAAAGTCTGTGGAGTTGAACGGCCGTAGATGTACAAACCAAGCAGCTGTACAAACCAGGCAGCTGTACAATCCAGGTAGCTGTACAAACCAGACAGCTGTACAAACCAGGCAGCTGTACAAACCAGGCAGCTGTACGAACCAGGCAGCAGTAGTTTAGCAGTCGAACGAATTTAAAATTCATAAGTAGAATGCAAGCCAATTGAGTGTTGAAGAAGACGTTCGACAGTTTGGAAATGCATTAACGGTCTCCTAAAGTACAGTAAATTACAGATGAGTTTGTTTCTGCGGAATCGTTATGAAATTTAGTTAATGAATTGTTAATCGAGACAAATAATTTGAAAAATTCATGTCACATAACAAACAGCGTTCATTTTTCCTGATTCTTAGAAACGAATTAAGAATCTCGATCTGAAGTTTCAATACGAATTCCACACGTAATTTTAACCCATTATATCCCAATGTCCCAATTATATATCCTAATTAGAAGTTCCATCCAGACTTCTACGTTTTGATATTAAGGCTATAATTTTTCTTATTGATGGTTTTTATGTGACTGATTTCGGAACAAACGATCCCACTTTCTTTCTTTTCTAAGGATAGAAGTAGACACTGCGCTAAGGGACGCATTTTTAAGTACGAAAATGCCCAGCTTAAAACTCAACTGAGCGCAAAAATTTCACTTGACCATTAGAATGGAAACTTTCAACATGTAAGCCTTAATTTTGAGCATTTTTATGCTTTAAGTGTCAATAATGTGTTGAGCAATACGAAATTTAAAGTTGGATAGCACAAAAAAACTGAACTACCTATTCAAAGTAAAGAAGGAATTTGTGAGGGGGTTCAAAGAAACCTATCAATTTGTAATTTTTTGTGAACTTTAATGCATGCCTTGAAAATTATAACCACATTTGAACTTTGCTAAGGACTGTGCACTTTTGAGCTCAGCCGAGAAAAGGTTTTTCAAGTAGAAAAGTTGTTCAGGTTAATGTGACATGCGCCGTGGCAACAAACTCCAGCGCTTCACAATCACGACATCGTTCTAAGGTTAAAAAAGACGACTGCACCGTCTGATTGACATTATTACAAACAAAGACTTTGAAGGATGTTTGTTGCTCTAAATGTAGTTATTTAATTTACTTGTGATGGATTTTTACACCGGAAATAGGTCATTGTTCTTCTGTTCATTATATTAATGCCTCCCAGTAGATATAAGAGGAATTGATGAGACACCAGATGAACGTAGGATCTTATTTTGAAGAAAATGAAACAAGTGCGTGTGAAAATTGAACGAATCTGCTGATAGTGCATTTTGATATATGCTAGGGTCTTAATTAAGCGGATAAAGTTGGCCTATGCGCATTGGCAGTGAAGCTTCCTCTTCAAATCTACGAGAGGAAATGTCATAGTCTAACTCCTGAAGTTGCTCATAGTCTTCATTACCTCGGCAGCTTGCAGGCAGGCAAACTACGCTGTTTAGGCTTGAGTTCAGACTTCAAAGTTCAGACCCCAGAGTCAGAGGCTCAGTGTGCCGGCAGCAGTGCTGGTGTGTAGAGGTGCTGTGTATGATGGTCCGTGATAGTTCCTATCCCCTAATGCATTCTCATTCGATCCCGCTATAAATTCTTGTGCTTTTGCAATGGGAATTCGATATGCCCTATTCTTGATTGCTCTATCATGCCTTGGTGAGTAAGGAGGACTACTTCCGTCATGTCTTGGAATGCTGCCTTGGTTTTCTTGAAGTTCTAAGGAGAGAGAGAGAAAGTTGTTCAGGGGTGGACGGCATCTGCCATAATTTAAATTATGAAGTCATTGGAATTTCCTTTCGGTGTCTCAATGAAAACGAATAAAATGAACTATTTACCTGAAAATTATCGTGCATAGTTTAAATTTGATAACAAAAGTCAGCGTTGTGATGGTTTAAACCTTAAATCTTTTGAAGATTAAATATCTTTTCCATGTGCCATGACTCCCTATTAAGGATTGATTGACTGGAGAGTTACAGTTTGGGTGCAGCTGTTATTTTGCTTCGTGTACAGCCCCTTTGCTTGTTCTCTTAAGAATCGAACATGGACTGGAATGCTACCAGTAAAGTTTTATCCTTGGGTTACCTTCAGAAGTTGGTGTGCCCTTCAGGAGACAGAGTGCTGGTCGCTCTGGTTCTTTGCTTTCAAAGGTCACCTGGTGACCTCCCTCTAATTTTTTTGTCATTTCTTGTGCACATTGTAACCTTTTATGCAGAGTCTAGATCATTAGGCATGTATAGCGTAGCTACATTTCCTGTATTAGTCTGGAGTGGTAATGCTCGTGCCTGGGAGTAGCTATGCGTTGTCGTTCACACACTGAAAGGAAACGTTATGATTTGAGGATTAAAACGCGATTTTTTAAATATCGTGGAGGAACGCCTTGGGTCATGAATGTAAACTGTGCAGAGCGTCTTGAAAAATGTATAGCTCACTTTGGAATAGCATCAATAATTCGGAATAGCATCAATAATTCGGAATAGCATCAATAATTTGGAATAGCATCAATAATTTGGAATAGCATCACTGTTGAGCCGATTCCAACCCACTTAGTCTTGTTAAAGTGTCAACCTTAGTCAGGGTGCCGTATCAGTGATACCCTTCGTCCGTTACCGAGGCTTGCTTGATGTTAGGCCAACAATTGCCAGCCTGAAGTGTGGCTTGCTACTCTGCGCATTTTTGCAAGACGCCTTCTTATGTATTTTCAGCCAAAAAATATCCATAAAGACTTCTAGGTCTTTCAGTAGAGGATTGAAATGATCGTTCAAAAAGCCCTTTAAGTGGGACTCGAACCGACAATCATTAAATATGAACATGTCCTGCTCGAATTTCTTTTCGAAGAAGACATTTTTCACCCCAGCACACCTGAGGAAAGTCTGATGTCCATGCAAAAGTACTTCTGTTTAATATGAATTATGAGTGTGTCACGTAGGCTTAAAGTGAGATGACTTGAGACGTGCGACTTGTTTGACGTCATGTGCGTCTCAGGACCCGAGTGGTGAACGAGTTAGTATGTTTCAGGGCTAATTATCACTATTGGGATAAAACGTCCCAGAGTGTTTAATTTTGTAGCGAATAAAAAAAAGTAGTTGCAGCCTTGTGTACCTAATGTGTGCGACTGACACTGCGTTTCGGTTTATTTTGAAATCTGTAGTGACTATAAAGAAATGCATGGATGGTACGTTAGGTTTGCAAGCAGTCCCTNGAGGAGGGTTGCTCTCTTTAGATCACTCCTCAGACCGCGTTCAAGTCGCCGCCCAGGGCGCGCGCTGCGGGGTGTCCGAGGTTTGGAATTCCAGTTACGTTTTTTTCTGATGTTCTGTTGCAATTTGTATCAAGACGGAACTTGGATGTTGTACCGGATGTTACATTGACATGTGCAGGTTAGTTATGAGCCCTTCAATAGGGATTGTTCTTAACCTTTAACGTGTTGAAGAAGTTTAATGTGGAACTTTTTATGGAAGTTGAAATTGATGAAAATGATCTCCTGCAGCGCACGAGTGCCAGATCGTGTGTAGATGGAGACGCTTATTTCTGCCGACCAGAATTTTTATTGTATAAAAGAAATGTACGATTCGACCCCGGAAGTCATTTTCACCATCCGAAACAAAGACCAAAAAAATTTATATAAAGAAATGAATAGAAACGAATATTTTTTCTCATGGTAGTGTTCTGTATTTTGTCCCAGATGTAGGAAAGGATCTTTATGTTCGAAACATTCGTTCCTTTTGTATAAGAGTAATTCTAGGCTGTGAATATGATGAGCTTGCTCGCGTGCTTAAAATAAAAAGCAAACCAATATCCCTCGGCCACCTCAACGTAAAAGCTACAGCTAGATTTCTTGGCAGGCTGAATGCCGCTTTATTGCGAGAATAATTCGTTCGTTCCTGGAGTTAGAGGCCGGTGCGTAAATCCGTCCCCCCTCCCCCCCCTGGACCGGCCAGGGACCGCCGACCTGACGACCTCCCTACCTTGTGCAGGGGGCGTCGCCTGCCAGGAGGATGAGGAGGTCTACCTGGGCAAGTTCCTGGGCGAGTTCAACAGCTACCACCACCAGGTCAGTCTGCCTAGTCTCCAGGGCTTACCTGGTCAGGGAGGTCTACTGAGTGTGTGTGGGGTCTGCGTGATCAGGGGTGATGTGATCATGTCATTAGATTCATATAATTTCTAAACACCGATGATCTTGTGTCCCAATTTCAGGGTATTGATCAGCCAAAAAATTCCACGTTCACCAGGACAAGCAATTTTACTAAAACATAACATAACTCGGCAATGTTCTGCCAGTACAGAAAGGTGATCTACGGCGACTCAGACCTGACGCATAACCTACCGAACGCGGCCTGGTACTGCGCTCTATTAAAAGCAACGAAGACGTTTCCTGAGACTAAGTGTCTAGGGAAGAATGACCGCGTCGCTCAAAATATCTAGAAATCCGTGTGTGTGTATAGAAAGATATACGCCTTAACTTACGCGGGTGTGCGTAGGTGTACGTCTTAAGATAAATGTGTCCAGGTGTACGTCTTAAGATAAATGTGTCCAGGTGTACGTCTCAAGATGTGTGTACGCGTGCAGGTGGGGGGGCAGGTGTACGCCGTCAACAGGTATTCGTTCCACATCCGCAAGTTCATGTACGATGGCAACGGGAAGGACACCTTCTTCTGGGCCGGTAGCAGACCTCGCCCTGGGCCCCAGGGCTTCATTGTCCCCAACGAGAACGGGAGGTGGGTGTGCTGCTCCCTTCATGTTCACTGGAAATACCTCCGTGACTTTATGCAAGTAACTCTAAGGTCGTTTTAAACGAGTCTTAATTTGAAATAGCCGTGCCAGAAGTCGTTACAAGTTGTAGTCACGTCTAGGTATGTTGTTTGAAAGGACATAAATCTAAATGCTTGTCATGCGGGGTGTTTAGTTCTAAAGTAAATTCCACACGAGAGGTGTGGGCATTTAATAAACTCATTGAAACACGGTGCATGATCGTAGCAGCGCCGTAGCTGCCAACCATCAAGTTCAGATCGCGCCGCACTACAGGTGTTGCCGAATGTTGGAACTCCGGATCTGGGAGTCCCGCCCGTGAGACGCCTCTCCGGCCATGCTCTCGCCAATGTATCGCGTTTCGCCTGATCCGTTTTCACTGTCCGTCCCCCAGAACTAACGTGCTGCGCCAGTACCACAATGACGACATCACCATCACCCTCCCTGACGGCAAGACCATCTCTGAGATACGCTGGCTATCCGTATACGACCTCACCAGACATGTGAGTGCAGCGATTGTGTCTCAGTGGATCCCGAAAATGCCATCTTGACCGTAAACACGACACAACTTCGCTTGACGTGACATTACTTGGTATTGTGCTGCTCTTACAGAATGATGACCGTTGGCGAGTCGGACCGAGCACACGGCATGCGGCATACCACTGCTGGCATTGTGAGGCTCTAACTCATGATTGTGTGGAGCTGCTGTAGTTTCTTACATGGGGCAGGATGCTGTGTGCGCGCACTGAGATGTAACCGAGAACCTTTGTTTCTTTGTGATGTTCATGAAGACACGTTATTTTGATGTGCTGCTATGGAGGTTTCCAAGTCTATTTGGTGGCATGTGTAGTTGAATTAACAAACACAAATCGAAACATCTCTTCTGAACTGGAACGCATATCACAAAGGCATAACATATTACCGCACTTACGGAAGTTTGGTGTACGAACCCAAAGATCCTTGGTTCATTCTAGACCCGCCATCACTCTGGCTTCTCGAGGCTCTATAAACAACAGGTCGAGGTGCCGTTCGGGGGGGACCTGTACACCCCTGGGGGGGGTCCATGAGGCTCTAAACAGAGTACCTGCCGTTGCAGGAGCCGTTCGGGGACCTGTACATCCCGGAGGGCTTCGAGCCGCCCCAGCGACTCAAACTCAACCGCCTCACCGGCAAGACGGGGCACGTCAACTCTGAACCCGTCATCATCGTCGACTCCAAGACCATCAGGATTGACAGTGAGCCCAGCCTTCTGGTCTGTCGTTGTGAGGGGCGCGGTTGGGTCGGCGGTGCGCCCGTTTTACTTTAGCCAAGTAGAACATATAACGAATGTTGAGATATTTCTATTGGAAACGGATAGAATGTGAAATATCAACGTTAAACTGTTTTTACTTCACACTCGTTGAACGCGGAGTGAAGTGTGGGAGGGACGAAAAGTAATTTTGTTTCAGTTGCATTTCAGATGTGGTCTGGAGTGATGAACGTGAACTGCAGTTCAAATTGTAAAATATTTCGTGAACTTTTAATTTTCGGAAATCGGAACTAGTTTTTTAATGGGACATAACTTAAAATGAAAATTGTCTGTAGCTGACAATCATACCAGCGATCCCCCCCCCCTCTCCCGTGCTCTGAAAGGATGAGGGCAGGGCAGGTGGTTACTCTTTATCTTATCGTAATTTTCTTTGTTAACATGCCTTTTTTTGCGTAGGGAATCTCTTGTGTGGGAACGCACCTGTGCATAGATTCCAGGTTTTTTTTATAATCCATTTTAAATGGTACCTTCTTTTCGGTCTCCTGAGATCACATGCCATGTGGCTGGGGAGCTTTAAACTAGCTATTAACCTATCCTAACCTTCCGACCAGTTTGTTACGTCGCCCCTTTTGTACAGTGCCTCGTGTGATGTGCTGCATTTCCGTCGCGTCAGTTCTGTGTGGAGTGTGTTGGAATGAAGCGTTACTCGCGCCACGTGAATCTCATTGTTGAATGCTTTGTATTGTCGACATGAGGTAATTCTGTGCACTGCCGCCAGACTTCGAGTACGACGGCAGCGGCGAGGAGGCATACTTCTGGGTGGGGGTGGGGCCTCAACCGCACTCCAAGGGCGACAAAATTCCTGACGAGCTCGGCTAGTGAGTCCCGGGTATCCTGGATACGGTCGACCGAGTTCAAAATATGTGGAGCTCGTGACGGGCGCAGAATTAGGGAACCATGGGTATTCTGGATACAAGGACTGTAAATAGATGAAAGTCCTAAGTTTTCGTTTGCGTGTTCTCTTGGGAATGCGCGTTGCCTGTGCGTGCGAAACCTTGGGTAGTGACTTCATAAAACTAGTTGGTTTTTCTATCAATTGACTTTATAAATAATTTACAGTAATAGTACAAAAGTATTTGAAGTTACTCCGTAGTAAAATATGTTTAGAATCGCTTGTTTTGTTTTTTTAAATTGTTCGAAACAGTTAAAATGTTGGTTGCAGCTTGACCCCGCTGGGGCGCTACCACCGCGCCAACATCGTGCTGACGCTGCCGGGCGACCTGTCGGTGCAGACCGTCAACTGGCTGGCGGTGTACGACGTGAAGCGCAGCGAGGTCCTCGGCTCCGTCATCCTGCATGACGAC
>VOMN01016116.1:0-27102 GCA_014899125.1 Orchestia grillus | reverse complement strand
AATACCGTGCCCTGCATGAATCACAAAATTATTACATGCCTGTGAGACACCGTGTGACAGCCCAAAATTCGTTCGACCAACAGACTGGAGAAATCCCTCATCCTCCATAACCTCCTGCATTATTTCCTACGGAGAACTACCTTTTATTCACTTGCGGAGCAAAAGAATGTGTAGTATAGAAGACTTTGAGATGGAGCGTTGGAATTTTCGTGGATTAAGAGCTAACGAGTTTCGATAAAACAGGTGCATTTAAACGACTGAGTCTTCCAAAAAAGATGTAAGATATGATTGGAAAATATATTCGTTGGTAAAACTATGCCCGTTTCTTTTTATTGTCTGATTGCATTTGTTCAGAATTCCTCATACGGACCCAATTTTCTGGCTCTTGATATATTGGTTACGAAGCAGCGATAAAAATTCAAGTGAATATAACATGCATTAAGCTTGTAGGTCTGTGAATCAGTATTCAACAGATTATAAAAACCGACGCATATGTTTTTCTGAAAACTAATACCCCAATATTCATTTACGACCGGCTATTTTGAAGTTGTAGCCAATAGTCGGAAACTTATACGCCGTAACCTGAACAATTTTCCGAAACGTTTACAGCGGTCGCGTCAGAAATGGTTCACTTTCAGAAGTTTGACGATCTCGTTCGTCGTGAAGTCCGTGAATTTGGAAGAGGCGAAGTATGCTAGGGGTACAACGAGATCTAGTGTTTTTATCAAGGCTGGTCCACTCGGTCAAACTATTTTTCTATGATGCTCTCGATGTTAAGTCCATCACTCACATGAACCATATCACTCAAATGACCCATATTTCTATAGAGCACGCAATGCATGCAATCGTAACATAACTGAACCTTATTTTTAGAATGAATTCCATCTCTAGAAGATGTTCGATTCTGTTCGTAACACAATGCACCACATCGCACGGACTTTATACCTAGCCAACGTTCGATGATGGAGTCCATCGGACAGTCCTCAATACAGACGGCCCTACACACGGCACTGATCCGCTGGCCTCAAAGGGTCATTGATTCCTCCGACGACCAGTTGAGAAAAGACCCCAGAAAATCCTGTGACCAGATAGAAGAGCTCCCGACGAGTGAGGTTTTCTGAAGGCCATTCAGACCATAAACGGTCAGTTGGGGCGGCTTTGGAATAGCTTTGTGCAGGCAAAAGTTTCGCGTTTTTCCCCAGCATGACTTAGGTAGGGTACGAACTGGGCAATTTATGTGAATGTTGCTGGAAGCAAATAATGCATTATCAGGCTATGGCTCGAACGATTTTTCGCATAGTTTTATAAATATACCTGTGATACAGCAGAGATGAGAGCTACATTGAAGGGGTTTTTGTTATTGCATTTACTAGGTAAGGATATTAGTTTGTACATTTTTTACATTTACGAGACAGTATACTTTCAGACCACAAAATGAAGCTTCTGAAATTACTGATGAAGGCGATAGAAAAATGGTATCTCTAAAATATTGTAATTAGAACGTCTAGGATCTTGAGGAATCTTCAACAAATAATTTGCGAAACACATGCATTTTTATTAACATATCCATGTGAATGACAACAAACAGGAAAACGCAAGATTAAAAGCACTGTAAGAAAATGGTAAAACATTACCGAAAAATACACACAAAAAAAAGGCGAATAAATTGTTAACACCGTAATAAAAGAAACTGATCACGGGGATGACCATTTTTAATGGATCTGCACTTCGCATGTCATTGAGAGACGGCTGTAATTTATGGATGCATAATGACTCTTGAATGCACAGATCAAAATCGTTTGAACAAGACTTTAAAATTTTAAACATTTTGGTGTTGATAGTTGGGTCACAGGTAGGCTATTATTTTGGTAACATTGCCGTTTTAAAGAATGGGGAGAGAACATAAAAGAGCCCAGTGCAATAACTAGACCTGTATGACTAGGCCTGTATGTTCAGCGACCCGAACCTAAAGAGCTCGGCGAGTTGAGCCCATGTACTGAGACGCTCAATGAGCAAAACTAAATTTATATACGAAGGAAGAACGCGTGCGAGCTGGTAGTCCATCCTTATAGAAAATAAGGACCTCAGCGCTTGTTGATTTGTTGATCAAAATTATTCTAAAAGAACTACTTAGAAAATTTCATTTCTGAATTTCTCAGATAACTGCCACGCCCTCTTTTTCTACTCTCTTTCTAAGCAGTAGTGACACCAAGCAATGGTACGACTAAGCAGTAGTGCAATTTACCCGTGTAACGTCACACGCAGACGGTATTACCAACTAATTTCTGGCATGTTCCTCAAAGACAAGTTATAAAAGCACATTTGTTTACTATGTGCATGTCAATGTTTCTGTTAAAAGTTGTTGTGAAGCGGTATGAGAAAAGAATTTACAGGATTTTTTTACTGCCATAATTAATTAAAATCAATGGATTTTCGAAAAGTAAATGCTCCGCACATACATATAAGATTAATAAGATTACGGAAGTGTACTAATTAATGAAATCGTTTTACAACGGAACTAATATTTTTGATTAGCATTGCACAAGACTGTTCCTATGAGCCAAATACCAAAAATCAAAACAAATCAGAGCTCGAAAATAAATCAAGATACCTGGAAAATGAATGTACAGAACAAATCTTTTTACCTAGAATTTTAGAATTATTTACCTAGAAGTTTTACCGAGAAACCAAGATACCTAGAAATTGCATCTGCAGAATATATCACTTTTTTCGAGCGCGAAAATGCAGCTTACAAAACAGTTCATTCAGTTCTGATGTGAATATGAATCAAGAGTAATATTGATGCTTCTTCACTTATACTAGCACGCACATTTTTGCTTAATTGATGCATATACCTGTTTGCATTTAAACAGAAAAATTTGTATGTAATCTTTATGCCAGGTAAAATTATAAAAAAATCGTAAAACTTACAGAGACCGTTCTGCAGTTAGAAGTGCTTTTGCTCCAATCATTATAGCCCTAGGCTTACAATCGATTTATATTAAAAGCAAGAACCACACTCCTGCACTTACAACTTAAAAGCATTTCTGTTCAGTTATTTTCATCGAATGGAAAAGAATCAGATTGTGCGGCTCCAAATACTCGACAACCGGTGGCTTCCCATTGGCATTTTCCTTGCAATATTCCAGCCATCATAAATAATATCCACGATGCCAGCCCCCTGTCTCAAGTGTTATCCGAAACATCTCGCGCCTAACAACTGCAAAAAAGCTTACAGACTTTTGAGAACGAGGCAATTCCAGCGAGCAATAAAGGTTCGTCACGGCGATTGTCAAAGGGACGCGCTGTTTGGCTGGCAGCTGCTCGTCGGTTTGTAGAGCTGCACGAAATTCTAGGTTATTGTGAGGGCTTCTGGTGCATGGAAATGCGCGGCAGCTCAATATTGGACGTGTAAGCAAAGTCATAGTCGATGATCGCTGCTGTGACATGCGTGCCAAAAATGAGTCACAACCGTCGGCAACGAAATCAGTTCAAAAAACGTCATTTTTCAAGCGTCATCGACGACGAAATCAACTACGGTAGTTCGAGGAAGACGTCAAGTGTAAGTAAAATCTAAAATGGACGTAGAAATTTCAGTTCCTAAACTTACTTAGTCAATTATTACGATGACGCCAAAAAGTTCCGATGTCAGAGGGACGAATTTTCAACAAGCAAAATCGAACTACTATGTAATTTAAACCAATAAATTTTACACACCGCTAGGTATCTACGCAGCATCGGAGTGAAAGCGTACAGGCGTTTGCTCTCATGCATACCACTTTTTAAGTAGGTATTACAATGTTCAGAAATCGTGAAATGTGATGTTTTTTAACTTTTTTCGATAAAACACGTCCCCACTGTTATGATCTAAAAGGCTAATAGCCAGAGGAAAAATCGTTAGATCGAAATTGCGTGTGTTGTTCTCCTCCAACGAACCTCATCGGGAAGTCCATTATGAGGCTGTAATTGCTTTCTTTCTCTTCATTATCAACAAGAGTTCCAATTTTGATGAAAAGATTCAGTTTTTTGTATGTTTCTTTGCTTCCGCCTGCAATATAGGCGCTTGCGAAGTTATATTTTAAAAAGGAAAGAGCTACGCTTTCATTCAGGTTAAAAGCGATGTTCATTTTATGGATATTTTTAAGTATGCCTCTTTTTCAAGTAAAATGAAGTAAGAGTAAAATAAAAATTACACTTCCTTATCTACAATGAGAACGAAAATGGTGAACAGTAATTTAATGTTCAGTGCGTAAAAATTCTTAAAATTGCTGATCACGTGAGGAAAAATTGCACAGTAAATCTCTCCCAGAGCTGATTCCGAGTCCTGAGAAAATTTCAATCCTGAAAAATGTTTACTTTATTACTTCATTCGCATGATGAAAAACGAAGGCGATTCAAACAGGTTTAGAAATTTAATCAATTCACTTTATCAATGACTCACTCGTTCATAAATATCAAATATTTATTAAACAACAATACCAATGTTTTTTTAACATAAACACACTGGCGCATAAATAGTAAAAATAATTAAATGTATTTTTTTATTTCTGTCAGTGTGAAGTTTATGTGAAAATAATTTCTCCGTAACACAAGTCCTCAATTTTTTTTGCCCATTTTCAGTTGCCCTTATTGACGAGCGATTTTTTGGCCCAAGAATTACTAGAACATCATTCACTCGAACTTGCAAGCACGGGCGATACTAAAGTCTTTCTTCCTTTTGAAAGGGTAACTAGGGGGAAAACAAACACCGAAGAACGCAAAATCAAAATAAAACACGGAATAAAGAATTCCTAGTCTCTAAGATTAAGTTATTTACGAGCCATAGAGCTCGTTGATCGTATTCACAAAGCACCCTTATTTTTTTACGAGGGTTGTGCCGGTAGGAAACACTGTACCTCAGTCGGCGCTCCCTAGCCGACCGAATGCCCATATCGCAGCGTGAAAAAGTCCGTGCCAGCCCCAGTCTTTTTTTTCCGCCTCTTTTCTTCCAGGATTTTCATGAACAAGGAGGGCAGGCAGAGGTATCCGAGGTCTGAACGAGAATAAGGATTGTGCTTTGTTGCGTGAATTGAAATCTGGAGAGAAAAATCTAAATAGTGAACATGGAAATGAAAAATGAGGCAAAAGATACTTACAACTTGAAATAAATGCAAACTAGAAAAATGTTCAACTAGCTAAGAAAACAACATGGTATAAATGTTAGTTTAGTTCTAAATCCATCCAATAAAACTTCTTAAATAACTTTAGAAACTGGAGTTTTGCTTGAAACTCAACGATGATCATAGGTAAGCTTAAATACTTTTCAAAAAAATTTACATCGCTGCATAAGAAAATAGACGTAAAAATCGAACAGAAATTAAATCTCAAATTAAGAATGAAATCTTTTTTTTCTTTCAATTGATAACATCAGTGAAGGAGGGCATCATGAAAAAGCATTTCGAGAAGAATTCCAGAGCAAAGGTTCACCCGCAATACAATATTTAATGAATTTTAGCTAAATTTGACTAGATTATTTCATTCAGACGTATCGTCGTATAATGATCTCATAGATCATACAAGGTAGATCATACATCATAAAATGGAAATAAAAAGAAAAGAACCATTGGCTAAAAATAGAAAGTTATTTTCATTTATAGGCAATAGTCCTTTTTTTATTTGTACTTTTGTCTTTTCATACAATATCAATTCTAGTTAATAACTACGACAAACTTGCGAGCGGATTTCTTTGCTCTTTTGTCTACAAGATGAAAAGTGTAATAGTTTTTTTGCTAAAATTGTTTAACACAGCTCCAACTTTTACCAACGGGGTACTTACAAACGTCATTCTTTTAACGAGTAACTAGTTATATGAGCAGAACCTCATTCGAAAACGTAACAAGCATAAAATAAATCAGATTTTCATGTAAATAGACGTGCTTAGCTATTTTTCATTGCTAATTCGAGATAGCATGCCTCATTTCAAGAGACATTCCTCGTCATGAGAACTTAGATGATGTCATAGATTGTACCCTTGGAAAAACTGTATCACAATGACACGAAGTGATGAGAAATTTTGCATGTATTTATCAGCATCAAAATTATTTATTTTGAAACGCAAAGCACACTCGCTAGAGAAAAGCCACGGATGAATTTTTGAGCAACACGCTCAAAATAAACCAAAGGCCAAATGCTAAGCACCAAACGGAAAAAATTTCGAGATTCTACTGTAGGTCCGCACCACTTCCTCTTTCGAGGCAATATTTCCAGAAAGCGCCGAACAGCCCAGCAGGTTTGCAAAATTCATCGGAACACCGAAATTTTTATTCACTGACTGATGTTCGTGGCATTTTGCTGGCAGTCTGATAAGTGATATGGAGCGTAGAACTCGTAAAACTCAAGTCGGACTCAGGTTAGGGATCGTAGGAAAAATTGCTTAGGGCACAGAGAGGTTTTATTGGTCAAATTTAGGCTAGGAAATTCTAATCTGCAAGAGTGCATTGGTATCACAAATCATGAATCCCCTCGGTCATTTATTTTTTTCAATTACAGACCTCACATCTCTACATTATTTTTAGGGCTGCTTTCCTCTCATTCGTTTCCCCCAAAAAATATTTCACGCCAATGAGAACTTTCCAATCCAATGACGCAGAGGTTATCATGACGGCTCCCATGCAACTGCACCTGCCAATCAGTCTGGTGAATTTATCAGTACGAGGTTCACTTTCATTCCATTTTAACGCAAGCTATTGTGTTTACTTGCACTGAACTTCACACTCTTGTCAATGAGTCCTCGAAGGTAAAATCTTAATTGGTTTTGACATTTTATTCGATAGGCAGACACTTCTCAACACCTACAACTTACTGAGGGCCATTGCCAATTATTTACTAACTTACGTTTTTCTGTTCCCAATTCTGTGTAGACCGGGAAGCAATCAACGAACTATTGGACCAGAATCTTTTTCAGTTTCTCGAACGACTTGGGCATTCGATGACTTCCCCGTCGAGTTACTCCAGAAGAAGAAAATAATTGAGTGACCGGGAAGAGTGCCACGGAGTTTCGAACGGGAGCGTTTCAAAATGTGTTCGAGGGAAGCTCAAGGGGGCTTCAGAAATCGGGCCGAGATGGTCAAAGGTATGGAATTAAATTCTCATCCCGACGTCTATCGCATCTGACGTGAGTAAAAAGAGATTGAAGCTTGTTTTCATAATCACTGTTGAGGAAATAATTAATTATTTGAAGGATGCGAGTGTTAGATGTGCCACAGTGGTGGGAGTTTAGATATAATTTCTGAGACCCTCTGACATAAATCCTGTACCTTTTACGTAGAACACCGGCATGAAAACAGCCGTTGTTTTATCAGTAGGAAAAATTATAATTTAACACCGTTTTCACCTTTTAGATGGCGTTACCTTAAGGATTTGAAACAAAATTCAATATGGTTTTCTGTCATCTAAACAAATTACACCGCCGCACCTAAAGATTGCATTATATCCTTTCCCACTGTCAAAGGTTTCATTTCTTGACAGTTAGCTTTTCGACGACAAACGAATAAAACAAACTAATTTTTAATGAAAGAAGCTTAACTCTGAGCAAAATTTTGTCTCTGTTCTTTCAATCGTACCGCCTTGTTTCAACTCAACGAGTTTTGGTGGGATAAACTGTTGTCGCCGGCTGCCAAAGTGATGGGTCGGCCTGCGAAGCGTTAAAACTTTTTTCAATGACTCTAAAACAAGATTTAGGTGTTGGTTTACGTACCGGTACTGGTATCGGTATTGTATTGCAGTTGGTATATTGTTCCCGTATATGCTACCGAAGCAATATCGAACATCGAAAACATTACAGTATCAATACGTCTGATACTGTAACATTGAAAATATTACAGTATCAGACATGCCCACCGAACTTTTTGATCAGTGCTCGTATATGTAATGGTACATGTAGGCACCCGTGTGGTCTGGTGGGTAGGGTGTTCGACTTTGGACCGAGTGGTCGCGAGTTCGAGTCCGCCTAGCGCTGGGTTTCCCACCGCGCCCTAGTGTAAAGCGGGGACAAGTTCATGCTGGGGTTACGCCTGCGACATGCTAGCATGCTGACCAGGGGGTGATATAACCACCTGATTTGCTTAATGCTGTGGAAAACTGGTATGAGCCCCGACCCGAATGGCATTCATGGCTAAGCAAAAGGGAACTGTACTAAACGGCATGTGTACACATACCGTGTTTGGCCTCCAAAGCCTTAAGAGTGTTCTCGCCTCACTTCAACCAAAGCATGAGCAGTAAATGTCGATTTTATATCTGAGAAAAAGACTGGATACATGAAAGGTATCTTATATGGGTAAAAGCTGGATAAGTTAATTCTAATTGTGGTTTTAGCAGAAAATAGGGTAGCTAAGATGGCACTGCTTATTCCAAGTGACTATGCACATTGCAACTTGATGGAAACTCAACGCACTAAAATTTCAGTTTGCTTCATGCATCAGTTGATAGACCAGCAAATTCGCACAGTAAGAGCATTTAGCTCTGGCTAAGTGCCCAACGCATTACTGAATTTAAAAATGAAATATTTTTGCAAACACTGGATCTTTACAAGCGTTTTTTCATTTGCTTTTCGAATGAAAGAAATAGTATTACCAAGTGTATTTAGCAAAATGAATGGTCCACACTGTACTTTTACTCTAAAAATTTCCTTTCGGTGCCGTGCCCATGCTAATCTTTCGGCTCTTATTCAAGGCTTCTGCATAAATATTTTGGTCACAAGTACATGATGTTCGAAAAGATATGACCATTGAGATCTTCCTCGACTTGAGGAACTCGTGTTAGAACATATTACAAAGAGTTACCAAAATTTTTTACGATGATATCGAGTTAAACCGCGCCCTAGATTTAATCCCTCACGGCGTGCTATCAAAGTCTTTAAAGCTTCGACACATTTTACGCGAGACTTATTTCACGGAGCGCCATGAAGGTTCTTCAAGTTTCCAAATATTTTCAGGGGGCGCGTATTTTCAAATCGGAGCTTGCCTCCTCAGTTCGATGCATTCGCAAGAACACTTCAATTTATGACGATTTTTTAAAGTCAAGTCCAGGACCTCGAGCCAGCCCTCTTGGAAGATTTGTTTTCTCTCCGAGCGCGAATTTTTTGTTTGTCTGAAGTGTAAGGGCAGACAGACCCTTTCTTTAGACCTTGGGAGGTGGAATGTTTGTTCATTTCTCTAAGCAGCGGCCTGAATAGCTCTCCATTCGTTCATGTGCGCTCGAAGAAGCTGCAAAATAACACGAAACTTGTTCGCTGTTTTGCGCTTCTAGTAACAATAATAATCCGATGATCCATTGGTGGAAAACATTGGTCACTCGTACTGGAATTTCAATTTCAGACATTTTGTACTGGTTTACAATGCAAGTACTACTTCGGAAAATTAATATTCAGAGTGACGCTTATAGAGTCAGTTTTCTCACAAGATCTGTACAGTTTCTATTTCGCGACAATATTGTATATAAGAGGAGACTTTGAAGACTTTAATTTGTGAATTGTTGCTTCCGATTCATGACGATATGTGATGTACCCACTCGATGCCGCAACCAGAGAACAAATCTAATTTACGACGAACAAGAAGATAAACGTACACTCGATCTCCAGTCTTCTAAAAACCTTGTCTACTACAAGTGGTCACCTTAACATGCCCAGAAAATTATTTCATTTCATGCACTCATTTAGTTGTAGAACTAATCTAGTATTCATCGACGTCAACACATGGAGGACAGTTTGTACATATGTAGTTAAATTATGATCAGAAAAAAATCATCGCATTTTTTAAGGATTAGGTTTAAAATTGTGAAATCAACATATGTACGTGAATTGAAAGACTATTATTCTCTATATTATTTATTTGGAATCTTGTAACTTTTAACTTCAATTAAAACATCATTGTATCCAACAACATTACGTAGAACCTTCATAGAAATGCGTATCAGGTTTTCAAGTTCCATTCGTAGAAAAAACTTTTCTATGCTTCGTTTTAATTTTTTTAGACCAGTTGGAGTTTCTGCCTGTTAAAGGGAAAATGCCAATTAATTGTAAGTGTCTCACACTTTCCTAAGCCTCAGGTGTTCGAAGTTTTAAACTGACTTTTACTCGCCCAGATTATTTTATCGATTCCAGATAGTGTTTTATGGCTGCTCTCGCAGTATTTCCCGAGGAGAAAGTTTAAAATTTTAATTCAGAAGCCGTTCCCAGCAATTTGTTCAGTTGCTACCTTTGTTATTCTTTGTCACATGATGAGCGAGACATGATCAGCCAAATAAATTCGCCATGCTTATTATGTGTAGTCAGGATCACACAGTAATTACAGCTGCGTGATCAACCAGGAATGATCACCTGATAACGATTACAGCGTGATGATTACGATGATCACCCAGAAATACGGACATCACTTACAGCTCTTTCTCTTCATCAGCAATCTAAGCATATGAAGTTGGTGATGTTGTCCGACGGTTTTGTCGAGTGGAAACATGAATTGCTGCTGTCAGAAACGCGGAATTCACGCACTAGTTAGGCTTTCATCTCGCTTTGACAACATGGAGATACATCATTAGAGTAATGAGTCACAGTTGATATTGCCATCGCGTTTGACTACCGAGAATAATTCCTCGCTGTGTTTAAACATTAACGACATCAATTATGAAATGTCTGTAATCATGAACTAAAGTATACTGAAGCGCTAGTCATTAAATTGGGCAATATTTTTGCTCTTTTCTTGAGCTGATAACTCATTAAATAGCAATTAGTGAATGCCAGTATTCATTTTCGTACTGTATTTGCACCAGGAAATTAACATTTACGATGCGTAACATATAATAAATCTCCAGTGTTATCATAGGTAGTTGAGATAGAAGATGGAAATCGGTGATTGTGTGGTGATTTTAGAGCGGAAAATTGCGCAGGTGAATTGATAAAGGTAGCTTTTTGATACTTCCACACGAAAAATCACTGAGTTAAATGCCGTAGGTTATGACATATAGCGTTGGAAGACTCAAGAACAGGGTCACACAAACATATACTTAAAAAAACATAAAAATATAGAAATTCAACAACAATTTTTTTTTACAACAGTTGAACTAGTACAACTTGCCTCATAAGAGACAGTAATCTAAATGGTAAATGTTTGTTTGAACAGTTTGTAAAACGAGACAATAAACCACTTGGCATTTCAAAAGTCCCTGTGTTTCTGTGTCGTCGTGAATATGTGATTGATTTGAAGTTATCTTACTTTCACAGACATATATATATATATATACATATATATGTATATCCCAATACTGGCTTTGTAATGCTAATGGCATGGCCTTATAAATGCAGTGTAATAATATATTGACACCCCAGTGAAATTTTCAGTTTTACGTATTTGGCATCAGTTGTCTCACTTCATTTAGGTATAATATAATTAAAGAGTATATGAGCATGTGAGATTTACATACATTAATGAAACTTTAAACACTGGGGAAATTTTGAGTTGGTTATTTTTGATGACTGTGAGGTCACATTTTCAGTGATCGAGACTCTCAACTACTACGGAAAGTCTGAATCCAGAAATTGCGATTCTCAAGAAATTTAATGAGTGAGAAAGAGTAAAATAAATTCATCGATCACAATCTCATAACATGAATAAAAGCCAATTAGAATACACGCATAACTTATTGCAGAATTTCAATGACGTTTCAGCCTTACTGAATCACCAAAAAATATTCAGAGGCATTTTTCTCGTTTGGAGATGTTCTTATTCTTCGTATTGGAGGAAAAAATTACGTGGTGCAATAAATGTGTAAGCGTGAACATGTAGTTCAAAACGTTACAAATTCGAAATGAAAGGAGAGTTCAATTGTGCAACGGGGTTAAAAAATATTATTGTGGATATGTCAAGCCAGATTAAAAAAAATACCTTAAAATCGAAGGCAATTAATCAAGTCAAATTGGGTTCCCAATTTCGTTCCCCAACCAGTCGTTGGGAATTATTTCAATTCTAGTAGACGCTCCCGGTCAAAATTACAATGCAGATGATGTTTATTCCTTAAGATGCCCTCTTATTTACGGTAAACCTCACGGGAAATTATGCAATTTCCTGCAACACTGGTTCGGGTTGCCTCCTCTGACATATATAGTCTTGCTAATTAAGAATATGAACCCCAAAATCTGGACTTAGGAACATTCTCCCATCCAATTCCGAAAGATGCAGACACCAAATCATTAAATACACCAAAGAGTACTGTTAGGATAAATGAGCTTTTAACTTATGCTAAATTTTTTAGTAAAAAATTTAGAATCTGTGTCCAATTTTTTTCTGAAACTGTTCTTTTTTAAATTTTGTTCATAGTAAAATGTGACGTTTTTCTTTGGTGTCACCGTTACGTACTCGAGAGGTAATTTTGAATTTTTCTTTAACTAACGCCCCTTTGCAATCGAAAATGACGGGAAATCTCAAGTGGAATAATGCAATTTTCTGTATGAATGCTCCAGAATGCCTTATCTGACGCAGTTTCGCTATTAGGATGACGTATCAGAAAATCTGGGCTCACGAATTTTCTCCCAACTAATTCCTCCGGTGCGAAAATAAATATGAATGCCCTCAAAAAAAATACAAATACGGCGTATTATTATATAGCATAGGCACCATATTTTCTTTTACAGACCTGCCGCTGGCGAGACTGGAAGGGTAACGATCAATTAAGGAATAGCAGCTGACTAACTAACCGTCGACGGAGATGTTCATGTTGACACGAATAATCATAAACTTTGCAGCACAAGACTTTCTGTAAGATGTGACAGAAAAATGATGAGGTGGGTATAGAAACTTTATGAAAGTATAATCCAGAAATTAATATGATACACTACGCAGAAATTTAAGCTTCGATCTCGCCCCAAATTCAGCAATAAAAATTCTTACTCTTAGCTTAGAATCAGGTATGATTACAAATAAATAATATTTGTCGATAAGCGTCTGTAAAATCTTGACGTTGAAGATAATGGAACTGATTAAAGAACTTTGAACCCCTCAATGGCTCTACACAAATGGACTTCAATGCACTATACATTAGTAAAAACACACATGCAACAGATTTTATTCAGTGGTGAACGAACACTTTTATGGAGATGGCAAATATCTTGTTGACTAATATGATTTAGTATTTGAATGGAAAACATATTTATCCGAAGCTTACAAGTCAAGCAATCGAAGATCACGTACAGTATGCTTAGCACAAAATTATATCAAAAAATTCTGTTATAATATTATAGAACTGTGAAAAAACGTAGAATGGAAAACGGTATCATAAAATACGAGTACAAGTAATAAAAGTTAATATATAAAGCAGAGTCACCAGACTCAAGCGTGATTCTTACGTACGTGTCAATGAAGCAAAAATCCCATTGTCCTTCTCTTAGAGTGCTGAACGAAACCTTCAATTCAGCGAGACATGCATATACGACTATCCACATCCATGCCCGTTGAAATTTCAGACTCAAATGAATTGTCTTTAGGGATGCTTAATAACTTTAAATAATAAAATTTTCCTTTCTTTTCCCATTAAAATTTTTACTGTAAATTTGTTAAAGAACATAAGCAGCAGAGTGCGACGCTTTTTCAACGTATTTTTCTAGCGGTAGAAATTAATTCAGTATATCTGATTGGTACTGAAAACAAACTTCTCCAAGCTTATGGTGATGCACAACATGCACAACAGGCCGTATACGAGTACGTTAGTAGGTGATGCTGAACTTATTAGGTATCATTTTTTCGTGGATTCATGAAATACAGTAGGATTATACACCCATCAAAAACCCCTATGGAAGCGTTATGGGGAAAATTCTTTTTTTGTTTTTTAATAACTTCAACTTTTCAGGCAGGAAATAAATCTGATGTCTACGAGAACGCAAATGCACTCGCATCCAACTATGTTACAGAACCCAGTACTTTGGACAAGTACGTTACTCAAACACACATCGCTTACAGAATCATATATTTCCCAAGAAGGACAAACACATTGCAAGTCGAAGCCTTCATTAGACTGGATGCCTGGTACACCCAACGTCTCTTAAATTGAACAAATAAGTAAAAAAAATAAAAGCTGGTAAAATATCTCGCAAGTTTCCGTCGAGAGGTTTCTTGTAGAGTCAGCTGCCGGCCTCAAGACTATAAAAAGCAATTCGAGTGCTAGGGTCTGGGCAAGAAAGTTCAATTACGAAGCTTTTTATCGATAAATTGCTCGATTTTTTGGCGACATCACTTCTGGCTATATTCTTGTTTTTCCAAAACAAAATGATATCGAATATGATGACCCAATTCAAAGTAATCAAAGGAATCACTCTTTTTATGGTTATAAAGAAGAGATATCTTGCCTTCACTGAAATTTCACGAGAATAATAAAACACAGAGAGCTCATAATAACTATCGGTTATATCCATGAAAATAAGCTACTGCTATTTCTAGCAGTATTAGTTTTTGTTTTTATGAACGAAACAAATGTTAAACTTTTTTTTAATATACTTATAATCGTTCCAAATTTTTTAACTTTTGCTGAGCTCGAGTTGTAGATACAATTGGTGAGATTATGAAACATAATTTCAGCAAAATTAAAGTTGTTTGAAACTGTACCAGAGCAATCCCACAAATCCTTGAAATGTACTGAGATATCTTCAAAATCCAATCACGAAAGAAAAAATTTGTCTTTACACTTTTCATTATCATATTCACATATTTCCTTTTGTCTTGATTTTTCAGCGAAACAGTTTCTTCACTTTCGATCTAGATATCGGAATTTGAGCGAATAAAATGTCATGAACATCTACATATATACTCCTAAATGTCCGAAATATTTGCTCATGTGTTTACTTCATTGTTCATTTGATGTGACGTTTACGTTGTTTTATCCACGGAAGTTGAGTCCAAGTGTTCACATGTGTCATGACTGCTCCTGTATATCTTTTTACCGAATGACTTGGAGGGATAGAGACGATTCTTTTATATAACATATCAGAAAATGTTGATCTGATGGTCTATGGGTCATTAATATAGAAAGAATTCAAATTTAAATTGGGATAAAGTATCTACGCTATATTTTCGAGTTTGCTAATAATTATCGTGGAGACCAACAACAACTTGAAATATCTCGTGATTCTTGATGGGATAAGTTTTTTAGGAGTCCATATTTATCTGTGCCGTAACGGAGCCCTCTGTTAATAACATTATTTTTTCAGATGGCACATTACACTCGGTTGCGCGTTAGTTACTATACTACAAACATCAAACTTATTAGTCTTTGAAATAAATGCGAATTCAAAACTTTTATTTACTTTCTTTTTAAAGCAAAAAGATGCTGCATCATTCTTCCCTTTAAAACACCTTCAAAGAAAGGCATTGTGCGGAATTCATTTATGGCCTGTAGACGGGGGCCCTAGGCAGATCTCTCGCCTCACCACTGATGCTAACCTGAAATTTACATAAGAGCGATGCAGCAGGACACGCCCTAGAACCTTATGGGTACTTTTTAGAGTACTTTTGCCGAGAAACTTTGCTTTACCCGAGAAGTTTTGCATAAAAGTACCAACAGGATTTACCTGAGGAAATTGGCGGTATTTTTCTGGAGAACCTTTTTTTTACATTAGAGAAGCTTTACATACGTAAGAGTTGCAACAGGATATCCCTGAAGAAATTGACGGTATTTTTGTGGAGAACATAGCTCAGTTAAACTGTCTCAAGACAGTTTAGTCTCACCGCGTCAAAAACTAGGCCCCAAATTAAAATTTAAACGCTTATATAAAAATATGAACCACTTGCAAAGCATTAAATTGTTTCACTCTCCTAGCCCACCATCAGAAACCTAAGCCTTTCTTCCACACATATCTCTGTTGAAATAACTAGTCGGGGCAGTAGAGCACGCACACCCTAAAAAGACCTGAGCGAAATGTTTCCGCTAAATAATATTCACCACAAATATAGGTTTTCCTCGCAGAATACCTATGGTTTTTTGGTCATTGTGAGTTCTTAGAAGCCTGTTTCTTCGTTAAAAGGAGAAAATTAAGATATTAGGTTCTTAATTCCCTCCCACTGCGGTGCTAACAGAGTTCTAAATTATCTTCGGCAGATAGAACATCCTCCGCACGACAGCGATATTCTAGCTACGGTGCACATTTTTCAAAAATTTCGAAGGAAGAAGAAAAAATGATTCCCAGCTCGTCAGGGAATAGCGAGAGAAGCTCTGACCGCAGCACGCTGCCAACAATATAGCAATTAAAGCTTCGTTGCGCAAAGCATGTCATTAGGGAAATTGTAACGAGACTCCGCTCCATTACGTTTTCGGAACCCTACTTGGCAGCAAGGAAAGCCGACGCAAACAAAGGACGTGCGATGTTTCCTTGGGGAGCGCTGAAGCCTTGCTGAAATTTGGGGGCGACTTAGCGAGCACAGCTCAAGCTCTGCAAACACGGACTGGAAACCTGGACGAAAAGGAATCTTCTTGATTTATGAATTTCCGCTTTTGAGCCCTTAAGCAATTATTTGAGGTCTCGCAGTAAGATTAAATGCCGCTCTGAATTATATATTTTGTAAAGGAAACGTTTCCAATACTCGAAGAGTTTTTATCCGGACGACTAGGCAGAAATGGCACACTCTAATGATCAAATTAAGAAAGGCAAATTACTTTTAGTGAAGAATTCAAACGGAAGCTTTAGAGTTTGGGTTTTACATTCACATTTTGACAAACAGAGATTTCAAATTCCTTCGTTGGGATTTGCAATCTTGCTAGGAGCATAATTTTTACCGAAACATGAGTGAGGCTCTTCCAGACTTTATAAACTCGATCACTGTGTAAATAAAATGGAAACATTATTTTCGCTTTACGTGCGGTGAATCATACTTGTAAGTACATATGTACTATTACGCCAACGGTAGGTACCGATGGTGACCCCAACATTTAAGTATATCTTTCGAGCAACATACAACAGACATGTGCGTACGCATATACATATATCACCTGAAATAAGGCTCTACGTTTTCATTTTGGGTGGTAATTTAGTGATAACAAGTGACTGTGAATGATGACATTGATTTATAGCGGTATGAGCCAGTCATATATGCTAACATTTTTATGACAGCATCCTGTGAGGGACCGCCATCAGCTAAGTTGCTTTAGCAGCGTTTTGGAAGTGGACTTCATTTTTGAAACGGAAGGTCATCACAAGCATCTTAAAATAACCGTTGACGTGGAACGTTTCTCTATTTTGGTAAGGTGTGCAGAAGCTATTCAGAATTATTTCTAGTAGAAACATTTTCCATGCTTATTTCTGGTTTCTTTTAAATTAAGACCTATTGTCCGGACCAGTAGCTTAAATACTAATAGTACTTTTGCTTGAGACTTTGTAAAATCCATAAGATGATCACACAAATTTTTGTGAAGGATTTATGAAGTGCTGTAGTGCTGCAATAACCAGCCGTAACGCAGTTAGTACAAGAGAAGAGAACAATGTTTTCAGTCACGCTCCATTCTTTCCTTTTGAAAAAATCAGCTGCTCGATCCGTACTCGATATATGGGCGTTAAAAAAGAACAGAAACCTGTTTAGTAAACGGGAAAATGAAAATAGTAGAATACAGAACTGAAGCGAAGCGTCGGGTGGTAATTATAAGCAAGAAAATATTTACTGCAAATCTCATATTCAGGACAAAGACCTTCAACTTTTTCGCGTAAACCTTTACAGTTCACCGACGTTTCTCTTTGTCATTTCAGTCGAATGAATAGTGAACGGTTAAAATTTTTTGATCACTAATGAAACAGCCTATGCAAAAAATGGTAAGCGTCGACACCTAGAGTGATTTTGATGTATCTTTTTCATGTCATCGTGTTTCCAGAAATAAAAGCTATTGTTGAATCTGAATCCAAGGTTTTCACATAAAGGCATTCTTCTTACACAATACCAATTTTTGAATGGCAAACAAGTAAAATTAGCCGAAAAAAAGTGGCTCATGTTCCAGTCTATGAAAGAATTCAGATCTGAGGCCTGTGAAATACTGCGTCTTGATTTTAAAATTCACAGATTAAAATGCCTGATAAATTGAACTTTGCTGCAAGCTTGAAGACTGTAACATAGCTATAAATGCATAAAGTTGATATTCTAATACGATTTGAAAACCAACTCCATCACTGCATACATCGTTACAATGTAAATGTTCTCATCAACCGACAGCAAAGAACACAAAAATTTCCTCAGAAATAAAAATTCGCTTAATTTTACATTTATTAAATGTTTGCCAACCTTTTGCAGGATTTATCCTCTTTACGTGGCTATTGAGCGATGCTTTATTAAAGAATTGGTGTCAAAAAACAAACTTGAGCTTGCAATGTCTTTTTTCATTCAGAGTTTGTTCAGATGGGCCAATTTTCGATCTTCGTAGTGGACCACGGGATAAAACCACATACAAAGCGTCTACTTAGTTTATGAGTACACCAAAAATAAAACTTCTAAACCCATACGTCTAAAATTTTAAACTTTTCGAAATTTGCATTCTCTGAAAAGTACCAACGTATGTCATTCAGTGAGTATTTTCTCAATTTTTGAAATTGTCATCCACTCAGTAATAAACTTAATATTTTTAGTTTAATAAGTGCGTGTATTACCCCCAAAACTAGGCAAATAGACATCGACACTTATAAAAACACTCAGATGTCGAACACATATTGCTATAAAATAGTGTACCATCAAGCATTCGGTCGTTGGATTCTATTCCCTGTCTGGACACCCGCAAAGACAATTAGGCACGAGTCAAAAATATTCCTTTTTATATTATGACGGTCTTCTGTTATATGCAAATACGTTACAGCTTGAGTTTTTATTTTACTATCCGCGTTTTGGTGTATCATTAAATGTCTTTGTGTCCGTGTGGCTCCGTAGTGCAAGTGACAGCGTGCTCGCGTCCTAGTGAGGAGGTCCCTGGTTCAATATGCCGGGTCGTAGTCCTTTCCATCGGGAAAAAAAGATTAAACTCAATATGCCTAAAAAAAGTGGCACATCAGTGTGCTCTGGGACGTATTGACCGAACTAATTTCACAGTTCCAAGGCGTTCACCTTAGGATAGATACTTAAATATGGGTTGCAATATCCGTAGAGTTCATTATTGTTTTAAAAAGAAGAATTAAAGAAATGTTATTTTTTTCTACGCGTGTGAACCTGATCATCATGCATTAAAATTATGCTAGCATTACACACTTTGCGTATTATCAAAAAAATTGAGCCAAAATATGTGTTAATATGAAGAAATATTCCTAATCCTGTTGAAATCCATAGAAAGCAATGCATTAGAAAATGAAACATAATTTTACATAAAAATGTGTGCATATGTTCCACTCCACTACCTGAAAACCATGAAAATTCAAGCATGGAAGTAAATTGATGTAAATATCTCAATAAATAATCCTATTATGTTGTAAGTATTGCCGAGCTAAAAAAGAACTTCGAATCTTTTCGAAATTGAATCGGGTGAGTTATGTTCTCTAAGAGTATGAAGGAAAAATTTGAATGGTTAAAAGGACAGCGACCGACGAAACAATTTTTGAAAAAATTATCCTATATTTCTCCGGCTGCCTTCTTGCTTTTGTTGGGAGCCAAACTAGAAATCCCTTCCCCGCGTTAATCCCTTCATATTTACACCCACTCGCAGGAACGTGATGTTGAGTTTCGATATTCGCCTAGTTTTTTATTGCGGTAAAAATAGTTCTCCATTGGCGAAGCGAAACTGTGGAGCTTCGAACAGCTCCCTGCAGTCGGTTAACTGCAAAGGCGCCTCCGTAGGTCGGAAATTAAGACAATACCTCGGAGAAATTTTCAGAACATTACCTCCAGAAACTGCTTTGAATCTACTGATAAAAATCGAGAAATTGACCCATAAAATTATATGAAATATCGTAACTGCAGAGAACCCCGTGAACAATCGTCTTATGGGTGACTGCTTATTGATGTTTTATATCGAAAGCAATCATAATTTCAAAAGTTTATGATTACTTAAGGAATGAACAAGACATCTTCGTGACGTCGAATCGTTTTACATATACATCGTTTCCCATCTATGTAATGTTTTACTGAATTTTTTAAATATTTACCAACATAAACTGCTTGAAACATTAATTTCTTCAATGAGAAAGACAAACGTCAACGACTTCTCAATAATCACTAAAAATTAATGAAAATCCTGAAATAATGTATGTGATTAATATTTTCTGTGTTGATTCTTTATGATAATTAACAGACATTTTTCAATTTACACTTTTCGAGGAAAGCAGCGACTTCAAAGTCCTATACTCTCCTAGAATGTCCCTGAGCAGTTGTGAGCACAGTTGTCAAGGTAGAAATTTGCACTACGTCGGCCATTGGGATGATTCACGTAACAGAAAGCAGCCGACGTCACAGTACCCAACTGACGTCACAATCACTGAATGACATCACAGTAACTGAATGACGTCACAGCAACCAACGACGTCACAGTAACCAATTGATGTCACAGTTACTAATTGACGTTACAGAAGCCAATTGACGTCACAGTAACCAATTGACGCCACAATAACTAATTGACGTCACAGTAATCAACGATGTTACTGTAACCAATTGACGTCACAGTATCAGATATCATCAGTTATTTGATCTATTTAGGGATGCTCAAATTATTGTGAATAAGGATGCTATGGGTTTCAACTAATACTGTTAAAAATAATTATAATATACAGATAATAGTAGCGAATGAGGAATCATTTTAGTAATTCAAACTACAGTTTTTTTGAAAACTCGCTTTTACATTACTATAATTAGAACTTCGATATTTTAGTCGAATGTGCACAAAAAGGTAACTTATTCACATCTGCTTTAATGTTTGCGTTCAGATATCGAGTGAGTGGCAGTTTCATTCGCATTGAACTTTCACATTGTCGTTCATGCAACACAAGATTCGCGGCATAAACGCATAACTAGCGTCCAGTCATCAAGCTTTTTCGTCCATTGTTTTGAGACTGAATAAGTAATGGCATTGTTTGTTACTAAAAAGTGACTATTGCTTGCTAATAAAGGCCAGAATAGAGGTCGCTTACAATAAGTATGCACGTGCTTGGGAGAATCATCAGGTCTTTGACCTCTTCAATCAAGTCTTAAATGTCTGAGTAAGCAGATATAATTTCCAAGCCAGTTAGGATTTTGTGATTTTTACTTAATTACCAAGTCTCTCACGAACGAGAAGTAGCCGAGAAAGTTTATACTGCTTACTTCAGACCATTCTATTCGAGTAAATATTAAGCCTCAAACTCCTCAACAGTAGAGAAGAAATCTTGCATTTTCTCGGAATATTCCAAGCCTCTTCGTTCCTTTTTTATGGCTCTAAGCCTTACATAAAACTCACCTTTTTCTGCCTTCTCTTTTAAACACTCGAGCAATTATTCCGCAGTTTCGCGTAAATATCCTTATCACTTCTGCAACAACACGATTACAGGCCTCAGAAAAAAGCTTTTTTAGATAACATTTATTTGCCCGAGCGGGTTTTCATTATAGTGTAATCTTTGTCATCCTCTTAAGAGCTCCATAGGGGCATAACGTGCAGGGAATCCTGCTTTAAATTTGAAAAAAAATATAAATTGGTGGGAGTTAAACAACTTAAAATAGAATATGGTTTTAGACAACGTACGGAGCCTGAGCCTTTGTTCTTTTATTTAGTTTTAGTTCTGGGTCCTTTAGATATATTCAATCATAAACAGGTTTTAAAGTGGCGTACGCTTGGTAAACTGAACTGTAAAATAGATATGAAGAAACAAATGTTAGGGAAATTTGAGTTAAAAAACTGACTTAACACCAATAATTTCTACTTCGAATTTCCCACATGACTTGAAAACGAATGAAAATTTTGAAAATTATAACCCTTTCTTATTATTGTTTGAATGAATTATTTCAGCGCACTTAATGGAATGTACAGTCAACAAAGATAGCAGAGCAGCTAATTCAATTTTGAAATCTTTACGTTGCGAATGTCTAGTAAATTCTGTCCGTGAAGCCGAGGGAGACAACAAAAGAGAACACAAGCGGATGGAGAACAAGAAAGAAAAAGAAGAGGAGAGATCTAGAGAGAAGACATGTTGTGCTGTTGCGTTGGAGTGACGTTCATTAATTTACTCGTGAGAGATGCAGATGTGAGCTGACATATGAGAGAGTTTGTGCTGCAGACTCACTGGTGTTCTCAGTGAAACAAATAGAGTGTGGAAGTCAAGGAAAACCACGTTTCCTGAATCTGTTTTCAAGTACTGGAAACATATGAATTTACACGCGCTTCTCAAAAGCCTTTGTTGAAAGGTTTTAACCTTGACAGTATTATTTAATTAATAAAAGAAAAACATAAAAATAGAGGTATAGCTTTATGTAAGTTACTACACTTTTACAAGAAATTAACTTAGTGCTATTTATTGAAATAAAATCTTATCAGTTTTACACGAGGCAGATCGCCTATGGAAAAGAACCATCGACAGCTCTGCTCACAGCAGCAAAAAAAAAAACATTTTTTAAACCACTCAACGACGCTAAAATAAAATCGCTTAGCCGTTCTTAATGAAAATAAACGACGTTGTCCCCAAAAACCCGCCCAGATGTTTTTTTTAATTTGAACTGCTTGGTCACGAGGGGTGTGTAAAGGGAGCCTAAGGTAGAGAATGTTCCTTTCATGGAGATGTGGAAGTGTGCTGTATAACATAGTACTTGCTCTTGCCTCTCGGAAACATGTTAACAGATTCCGCTATTCATGACTTAATAACTGTGACTTTCGATGCGGTATAGCCCTTGAGGCCGGTGCATTATGTCTAACCTTCAATAATAATAATAATAATGGTCACGAGGAAGCTTGAACAATTGGATTACTACGGCACGACTTAGGTTGAAATATTGAATTACTACGGCACGACTTAAGTTGAAACATTGAATTACTACGGCACGACTTAGGTTAAGTTTTGAATTACTCAAACAAGACCACAGTTAAAGCATTGTACGATTGCACCACGACATAAGTCGAAGTATTGAACGGCTACGACCCGACGTCGAAGTATTGAATTTCTCTCGAGCTTCGCTTGCGTGCTAACGTGCAGGGAGTATACATCGTACTTGTTTTATGCCTGATTTGATTCCTTCACTTTGATTTACCTTATGAAAGCTCGCATGCTCACACGAGACGGGAGCGCGAATGTCGAATGCCAAGGTCCCAAAACTTTGAAGACTCGAACGCAAATCTAATCTTGCTGTGAATAAGTTAGACAAAGCTACGTGCGCACACCGAACACTCTCTGAAGCTGCAGAGCTTGCCTTGTTGCAGCAGCCGTTTCAAGGAACACAAAATAACTTCAATAAAATGGATGTAGTTCAGGAAATTTCAGAGGATCAAATTTCATGGAAGAAAATTTCACGTGTGAGAAAATTGTGACGGAATCGATTTCTACACCAAAGATCTTACTGGAGCAATGAAACAGAAAATGAGGGGATAAATGTACGTAGATGGCAAGTAAGTATTGTTGAAAAATCTCCATGACAAACCGGAGGGTTTGTCATAGAAAAGTTCGAAAAGAATGAATTCTGAAACAGAATTCATCGAGAAAAGTTCGAGACGAAAATCTAAAGGAAAACAGTGTAGCAGGAAAACTTTCGAGGGAAAAAACGAATCTAAATGGCAAGGTCTACGGCACAAATAATTTAGCGAAAAACCTGATACAATATGTAGTAGGATGAATGAAACACAAAGAATAAGGCACAAATACAAGGTCCAGAACTTTACGAGAAAACCATTCTATGTAGACATGAAATTCACGAGAGAAAAGTGAGTAGGAGAATATTTTAACGAAATAAATTTTGACGAAACAAACTAGAGCAATCTATAGACTACAAGACTGGTAGTCTGCTATTCCAACAGTCTCGCTTTAAAATTTTCCCGAGCTCTCTCTCTGTTTCCTGCAGCAACCTGGTCAACTCGAGAACCTCGGGAATGGTCAAGCCATGTGCCTCACCATCACGTGCCTCACCATCACGTGCCTCACCATCACGTGCCTCACGACGGGTCATTTTATGAGGTATAATCTCGTAATCTGTCATCCAGTGATACGTCGTCTCGTGAGACGTCGTCTCGTGAGACGTCATCTCTTGTGACGTCATCTTTTGAGACGGCGTCTCGTGTGAGGCCATCTCGTGAGACGTCTTCTCATGAGACATCATCTCATGAGACATCATCTCGTGAGACGTCATCTTGTGAGACATCCCGCTAGACGTCGTCTCGAAGACCCTCCATTCGGAGCTGCAAGTCAACATTGCCGGTGAGGAAGTGCTGGCTGAGCGGCCTCAGTTTGCTGGCCTCTCGAGACCACAATGCCTTAAAAGGTTGCGTTGCTGCGGGAGAGAAATTTCCGTGTTTGGCCAGCACTAGCAGGTGGTGTAACTCAAAATAGCAGGCACGCCAGGACTAGCAGGGGGTGTAACTCAAAATAGCAGGCACGCCAGCACTAGCAGGTGGTGTAACTCAAAATAACAGGCACGCTAGCACCAGCAGGTGGTGTAACTCAAAATAACAGGCACGCTAGCACCAGCAGGAGGTGTTACTTAAAATAGCAGGTACACCAACACCAGCAGGTGGTATAACTCAAAATAGCAGGCACACCAACACCCCATAACAGCGGCCGCGCTGCTGTAACGCGAACCTGACTTCTCTGCCCCTTCATCCCAACGACGGGTGGTACTTAAATGGTACACGAATGATTAATCCGAGTCATAAATGGTGATGAATGATGAATCCCAATCATAAATGGTGCATGAAAGATACATCTCAAACACAAATTGAGCATAAATAATGCATCATAGCCATAAATAATGCATCATAGCCATAAATAATGCATAAATGATGTATCCAAAGCATAGATTATGCATAAATTATATATCCCAACCATATATTTCACATAAATGGAATATCCCAACCATAAACGACTCATGAATGATACATCTTAACCAAAAATCAAACATAAATTTCACATCCCAGCAATAAATTCATCATAAATGATACCTCCCAGTCGTAAATTATACATAAATTACACATTCAAGCCATAAATAACACTTGTCAATCATAAATGATACATAAATCATGCATCACGACTGTAAATGATACATTAGACCAAATGGGTGAAATTTTTTCGTAGTTTTTGATGGCTTTCCTCACTTTTGGAATATACATATATCTGGTGTGCAGCTGAATTGGTTTTTGGAATAACCCTACAATGGTGATGAAACAATTTTTATTTTTATAGCAGTCTAGTTGTACTTCAGTGAAGATGTAATGCAAGATTCGGTAGGAAAAATGACATGCATAACGTTTATTTCCAATCAGCAGCAGCGCATAAGTCCTTCTCAAATATTGAAAAATTGGTGAAGTGTTCAGCTGATGTTTAGAGAACTCAGTTCCTGCCTTCTCACTCGATAAAAAATATCTCATCAGGCACAACTTTTGGACACCTGTCGTTGAGGTCCCAAGGAGAGTTTAGTCCTCTCCGAAAGCGGCGGTAAATGTTTTGCAATAAACAGTTTTCTCTGAAATAAATTTCTTTTGATAGGAACGACGAATGATTCTCTGAGGAAAAATGTTCGCTGTCACTTTAAGTCTCTTCTGCCACGATGCTACAAGAAAGAATCTTAAGATAGGGGTAATTTCAAAATTTACGTGATCTTAAAATTATAATTAAAGGATTTATGACAATGCTGTTATGAAAAGAAATCTGAAAAATTCTTCAATCGTAAAAACGCTAAATTTTCATTAAAAAAATCCCTGAAAAACTATGCCGAAATTGTCCGATTGTGCAAATATTCTATTGTGTTCCTAAAATTTTAAACACCCCATTTTGTTAGTACAGGAGTAAAAGTAGGTCCTGAGATTTATTCTTTTAGCTATTTATACTATTTGGTCAAATACATTCTAAGCAATGATTAAAACTTGCATTCATATTAGTATACAAGATTTCAGATCAATTCCTTTAGCCACTTTTAAGGGAAAAAGTTAATGGTGATTGTTTCATTCGTACATGACTATAGCTGCTCGATAAGGAGACACTATTTCCATCTCGTTGGAGACTCGTTTCTGACGCAGGACCCAGACTTTAAAATCCACCATGTCTCAAGAATTTGAGCTAACGCCTCAGTACATGCATTCATTAAGGAATTAACTCTAAAACTAAGCCTCGAATTCTACCTTCACCAAAAGAATTCAGACCTGCAGATTCAAATTAAAAATTGAAACTTCAATGCTACTGGGAAATTCAGCGTCAAAAATCTTCCTCCAGGAAATATTATGAAATCCGGATTAGAGCTTCCTTGCCGGCTTACAGACCTTATGAAGACCTTGAAATTCAAATTTTAAAAACGAATAACGTTTGTCGGAGGATCGTTCTTCGTGCGGCACTGTTTCGCATCGTGCTGTAAAAATTTAGCATTGTGAATTAAAGGTTCAATTCGAATGAAAGTTTACCAAGACTGATTCGTAGAGCGTGGATATCTTAAGACGCATCTCACGAATGAGTCGTTTTTTATGATGCAAAGGCATGATTTCTTTGAACAATATGTACGAATCCTACGAAACGTTCAATATTGAAGTAATATTTCTCCATGGCCTGCATGAGAACGGGTCAATGTTACTCAGGACGTGACAAGCAGCAGACAGAACGATAGAGAATTATAATTTGACATTCAGGACTTCATATACACTCAAAAAGATAATTCGTTTCATCATAAGGTGCATTTTCACTCTAGATCTTGAGTCATTCTCAATGACCCCTGATGAAACGTTTGGAGTAAATCCTATTTCAGTTTATATATTTCTGAGCTAAATTTTTTTTAATAATAGTCTAATAATCTTAGGCCACTTACAAACAACGATATTAATACACAAAACCTCTCATTAGAACTAATGCTTGAGAATGTTTTTCTAATTTTTACCTTAAATATGTTTTTCTACCAACACTTACTTGACTTTTTAGAGTTATGTAACCCCGTCTGATTATATAAGCTTTTGCATTTCCAGACACATTACACTCCTGCTCAC
>VOMN01016114.1:0-16211 GCA_014899125.1 Orchestia grillus | reverse complement strand
AGCGAATTTAGAATCACGATCCGAAGTTTTAACGCGACTTCCACACATGATATTTAGATTGTAGTATGGCAAGTCTCGATTGAAAGCTCCATCGAGGCTTTCATGTTTCAATTTTAAGGCTGTGATTTTCTAATTGAAAAATCGAAAGGTGTATACTTTGCGTGAGACCAACTTAGGAATAAACGTTTTTTCTTCTTTCTTTCTTTCAGAACGAATGGTGTCACATAGTACGGCAGGTGTAGAAGAGGCGGAACCTGAGAACGCGATCCTCATTTTGAAGGAAATTTCGCATAATTGGCTGCACTCTTGATTAAGAGGGAAATTTCAGGGCATACCATACCAGGTTTATGATTGTCAACAACATTTAAAACCTCTTGAGCATTTAAGGGCAGACTTTTGTGTGGCCTTGAATGCTCATCTGTTATGTTCAAGGATACGAGAAACGAAGTTCGTATTCTGTAGAAGGCAGGCGCGCGATCTAAGTGAGTACGCCACTTCTGTTGTGAATGTTCTTAGCCTTGAAATCCCTGAATTTTTTGGCATATTGAAACATTACAGCTTAAAAAGCGTTACCGCAGATCATTTCAATTCATGTCGAAAAAAGGAAACCTGTTGACTTCAGCACTATTTCAAAATTCCAGGTCACTAGGCAGTCAAACACGCTCACCCAGACGAGAAACATCGTATTGCTAGTTTATGACGTCAGCGCGGAGTACGATAGATGAAGAAATTGAGCGAAATGAGCGATGGAGTGAAGAAGCTTGACTTATTACGGGGCCGCTTCGAGAACAATTTGCATGCCATGTTGAATGGAGGAAACAGAGCTTTTGTAATTGGGCCTGCAGAATTAATGCAGTACCCGTATACTCCGGTATGTAAACTCACATGGCCAAGTCGTACGTAAGGAGGTAGAAAAGCATTGAATAGTCATAAATAGGCGGGTAATAGCAGATGGAGAAGTCATATGCGTGTAAAAACCTAGGTGCAAATGAAGCCGTCGTAAATAGGCACGTCGAAACACATGGAGCAGTCGTAAATAGTCGAGTAGGAGCAGATGGACCTGTCGTAAATTGACATCTGGAAGGAACGATACGAAGTTCAGTTTTACGAGCTCGCGCCTAAAGAATTCTTTGTCGTAAACCTTTATGGGCATATTTTTTATTCAGTCAGTAGGCGATAGACACTACCGGCATAATGAGCGGGTGATCAAAAAACTGATAATAAGCAAACGCACGCGTGAGGATTCTCATCCTGATAAACTGACTTTTCCCCGCTTTGCAATAATGAATTTTTAAAAATGTGTCGGGAATAATCAAAATGAAAAATTCATCTGGCCTCTTGATTTTGCTGTATGAAGTTTTTCCAAGTACATATGTCCAACTGCCTTTCTCACAGTTATCACAGCTAAATGGATTACATGAGCCAACTCTTTTTTGACGTTCAGTAACTAACCACGTTTTTTGTAAATTCCACGTTATAGCGAAAGAGCGATGCACCCGCTCTATGTTAGCTGCACTGTGGAACACTGAAGGGCAATGCGTGAAAAACGGGTCATGTAACTTTCTTCAAAGTGCATATATCAGTTTATATGATTAATTATTTTATGACGAATCATACATCAGTTGAGCTAACTGGTACCTTGGCTGCACTGTTGTAGAAAGCATACAAATTAAGATGTGTGCATACATTATTATGTTTTGGATGAATCTAAATTCAGCCGCCTAAAGGAGAGGCAAGTCAAGGAGCTGGTTTTTTCTACCCTACATATCAACCCGAACTAAGCCGGAGAACTGTATTGGTTTTGTGTGGATGAAAAAATGTTGTAACTCTCCGTGTGGTTAAAAAATATTTTATGAACAAGTGTAGAGAATGTACGTGCTTGTGATTATCAAGTGATAAGAAGCTGAGCCATTTATTTTTGGTTCTATAATTTTTCCACACGTTCAATATAGCACAACTAGTAGATGCTACCCGCCAAAATTGGCGGGACAATTGATGCTAAACACGCAGGATGCCGTCTTCATTGCAGAAACTCTATAAAAAAATAATGCTATTTTCAGTATCACTGATACGGACTGAATTATCTGACAGTCTT
Organism: Orchestia grillus; assembly: GCA_014899125.1. Lineage (NCBI taxonomy): Eukaryota > Metazoa > Arthropoda > Malacostraca > Amphipoda > Talitridae > Orchestia > Orchestia grillus. The sequence goes on along the minus strand of VOMN01016114.1, from coordinate 14,116 downwards.
GCTCTTAGTTTAGGAATTTTCCGAACTTTTCTGGTTGGTCGCCAAATAAAAAATAATCGAATTTTCTTCTATCTAAACCGTGAAGAGTGTGATGCAAAGACGGATGGAAAGACGGGCGGACGGAGAGAAGAACCAATCAACCAACCAACCAAGTAACGCTGAACTATTATTATTATTATTATTAAAATACTAGACTACTCGTGACCCGTTGGGTGAAACAAAATTTATCAAAATCAAACCGCCTCCAGACATATATCCTGTGCAGTTAAGTCGGTATCCACAATACAGGANCAGATGCGACAGACAAACGTGTGCACGGTTTCAAGCAAGCAAGCAAACAAGCAGAGACGACCAGAGTTTTAGTATTATGCTAGATAACTAAGTGCATGAAATTTTGCACAAATTTAATCTATTCGAAGAAATTTCCTTAGTAATAACATAGGAGCAATTACGCAAGGAAAAATACAGATAAATTTATTTGAGGCATTTCATTTCATTATAGTGATGTGATAAAGTATTTTTAATCTTGCCTACACTGGTAAAACATTTTGTTTAGTACGTCGATATGAATTGCTAACGTGAACTTTAACAACATAATTTGGGTATTCGATTGCTAGCAATCGTTCAAAAGTGAGCGAGCTCGAACGAGCTCGATCGATTCTATCGTCTGAAGAGAGAAAATTCCAAGAAGCGACAGTTTTACATGTGGAGCAAGAGTCGAGCTGCCACGAGGTGAGAGGCACGTGCAGACTGCCAAGACAAGAAATGATGGTCCCTCTCAGAAGAGTTCGATGCATATATTTGCATGTGTTCGGTAGCTACGTACCTGAACACTTCCCCCCATGGATGAATGTGCTTTTGGGAGTCTTTTAACCAAAGAATAGCGTCCAACTTCCTGGGTAATGTTTTAAATTCATGTTGAGAGACTTAATAAAATACATCACAGTCGAGGCATACGTCGTGAACATTTCAGTATACTCGTCACTGTGTATGAATATAGAATCAACACCAGTTGTCCATTCTCTGAAGTTAGTCGAAATTTGTTGGGATATTGTTAATAAGTAGATGAAATTCTTTATTTGCACAATCCTAATTATAATAAGAACTATTCAGGCACTGTAACATATTGTTATTCACTCTTTCAGGCACCGCTATTTATAGGGAGAATTGGATATTTTCCTATCAAATCGAATATTTTGAGAATTTAGATTCAGCAAAGTGACCTTTAAACATCATTGACCTTTGAATATTCTCGCTGTATTTTCAGGTTGTCTAAGTGACGATATGGCGACACTAATCAGCGTGTAAAAAAAGTAAAAATATCATCAGCCTAGCGTGATATTTCGTCAGCAGAATAATTGCAGTGCATGAGTGCACACGACATTAATCAGTCATTCGAATAATAATGAATTTTGTAGTTCTCATTCATTCTTGGATATAGCCGTCGTATTAGTAAAGAATATTGTACCCAAAGGAAGACTTTTCTTTCGTTTACTACACTCCATAGATCTAGCAGAGTATCAAGCACGAGTGTTTTTTGTCAACGTAGATTAGAAATTTGACCCATGAATAAGTTCAGCAAATGTAATTTAGAGAGGATCTACTGTTCAAATTCACAGACATGGCAGAAGATTTTACTATACACTTATAAATTTTAGGAAATAAATATGAACGAGGTTGTACATCCGTGGCTCAAAAAAGAACAATACTTTTTGATGGACTTTGGATTGTAATTGGAAAACGAATGATAATTAGCACGAAAAAAAAAGAGAATTCTCACGATATATATGCTGTGAGACTGTAATACATCTACTACATGGTGAAAATCATGGCTCTCTTCCCAAATAAACGATCAATTTTGACTTGAGTACTCCAGTTCTCGACACCCATTGAGAAAAAAAAAGGGCCGTTGTATGGGTCTCAGTTTAAAAGACGATAGACAATCTCGGCTGGAAAAAATCCTAGTCACATCTTCATGATAATCTGTGCGGAAATTCGACTGTAATTCTTGGTAAGTACACAAGTCGTGAAGTTGTCTTTTTATTAGTCTTTAGCTCGTCGATTCCAGGCCTGAAGAGCAGCTCCCAGCCTACGGGAGCGCCTCAGACGGGCCTGGACCTCAGCTGCACAGAGCAAGCAGAGCTCACAATTTTTCTCTCTGGAACTCACAGTCTGTAGCCCGTACGGAGGGCTCTTGGAAGGGCGAGGAAAGTGTGAAATGCTCCTGGAGGTAACGTTATGACTTGCTTGCAGGTTCTTTCAATGACTGTAGAAGGACAAATTAATATTAGGCGTGATAGTAGTGCGAGTTGTTGGCAAACTCATTTATATTCAGCATGTATATCTATATAATTCATTATGAAATAAGTATAAACGACTCGAGGGCAAAATAATAAGTAGTCCAAGTTATTAGACTTCAGTGTGTTGCAGCGTCCGTATTTATAATTTTGTTTTCAGGCAGTAAAAGGATTCGAGCCTTGAAAGTATGTCTTCTTCATCACAATAAACATATTTAACGACCATTAAACTAGCCTAATGAGCGATCTTGTGCCCGGGTTCCTAGTACTAATATTAGGTTATTATTTTACAATATCTTGATTTGAACCAAATAAATGAACGTCTGATGAAATATGAATTGAAAAACACATCAATTTTGTGGCAAGAAAAAACTTGGTCCAGCACATGGTTCCTAAAGTCGGACTGCGTTGATATAATTGTCATTATGTCACTTAAAAGAGGATTTCATGTTTTATTTCTTCTGACGATGACTTCGTTGGCGTATCGTAAAATGTTACACTCACTTGAGAGGACGAAAGAAACTGTCATCGTAAACTGGGATGATAAGAAGGCGGTGTAAGAGCACGACGATTACCCCCGTGTGATTGCAACGCTACGAGCGAAAATGAGCAACGAGGTAAGTGACTGTGGACGTTTTTCCTCCAAGTTAATGTTTGATAAATCTTTTTAAAAGTTGATTGTGATTAAATTAAGTGTTAATTGCCGAATGTTTAATCATTGAACTCTGCAATATCACTTCGTCAGGGGCAGTTTAGCAGGTGATCCAGCTTCAGGTAAACCACTTTGATGACAACAGGAGTTTTTGCCTATCAGATGGTGCAAAACAATGTCCGGTCCCCTGAATAAAACTAATTTCAATACTGAATTTTCACATCTTGCAAAAAGCCAAACCGAGTACATTGATGCTCTCATGTTATTCACGCTTCTAAGTTCAGGTAAAGCCATCAATTCTTCACAACACATTGATATTTTTCATGTCAAAGCTCACGCTCCTTGATTTTTTGAGTCGTAGTAACGTCATATCGGTATTTCAGAATGTACTAAAAGCAAACTGTTACGCTGGGTGGTGGGAGAAATTATTTCATCTAACCGATGTTTTTATTCTTTATGCAATGAAATGAAATTCAACAATGATAACGGGGATGGAAACATTGTTTATATGCCATTATTTTAACTGCATCATATTTTCATAAACGATGCTTAGCCTCTCCTTGGTGCTGTTAGAAATGAAATTTTATTTGTGCATTTCCTCATGTTTTCAGAGATGCCCAATGGAGGCAAGCGAGTGCTCCTACAGTTAGTTCTTCTTCAACAAGTTCGTGGCCGCGTCCGTCATATGTGTACATGCTTAACTTTGCAAACACACGATGTCAACGTATATGATACATTTATTAACCATATTTTCGTTTCAAATGGGCAATTTTTCTGATTCAACACATTAAACTCAACGGTAAAAGACTTAAACATGTCGCCAGCGTGGCAAAGCTATCGCATCGGCAGTTGCAGCAAACATGTTAAATACATAAGTACATGCTTTGACATTTTTTCAATATGAAAACAAAATTATCGCTGCTAATTTTTGTGTCAAAGAATGTAGGAGTCTGATGAATTTATTATTTTTCCTTTCTTAATGGTACAACAAATTCATCCATACAGCTTGCTACAGACTTACATTGTTAAACACTTCTGTCGGTAGTCGCTTTTTATTTTCATCTGCTGTAAATAAATGAGGACAGATCTGTGCTTCGACTGCATTTATTAGCACTCCCTCAGATACTCTACATTGGTTATGTGAAAGTTTAATTTTGAGTTTAATACTATCCTGTGTTTCATTGCCTCATCGTACGACTTGTTCCTCAAAATTTCAATTGCAACTAAGTCAGGACAAAAGATAAATTGCTTATAACATCTTTTTCCAAACTATAAATGAGACACAAATCCCTCGAGCAGATTTCCAATATGTCACCAGTTTCCATACTGAGAGAAAACTGCGACTCCGGCCCTCATTAAATAACACGGTGAGCTAAAGATGCTAAATAAACGTCATGGCTTCTCGCGGCAATTTCGAACACCGAGCAACTGTTGAAACAAACTTGCGTAATCCATCAAAATAAATAGCAGTTCGGGCCCTAATATCCTGAGGTAACGAAGATGTAACGTGTCGTATCGTAGTAGATTTATCGGGTCAGTTACCGACCTGTATGCCGGAACTCCAAATTTATGCGTACGTGTTGGGAAAATTCATATCTGTAAACAATGGAGGATCAATATCCACGTTCCACTATGAACTGTGGGTAGTAGAACGAGCTAAGTGAATTTGAAAAATGGGCTTATTTTTTTAAGTGCAACTTACTTTTATTTGCAACTTACCTAATTCGGATAGGGATACATTTAGCGAAATATTCAAGCTTGCCCATTAATAGAAACCCTTGCTGTAGACACACAAACGTTGAGTTCTATAAGCTCCTATGAATCAAAATGGTATACGATTGAACATAATTAATAAACTGTCGCGTAACCAAAATAGGGGGGAAGTTTACACCGGGGGCTCTCCACCAGTCCTCGCGTTCATCAGTAAACGTTCATCAAAATTGCCGATTTTAGTGGATTAATCCACTTACAGGATTTTGAAAAAACAGTTTCGCCCGCCTGAATGTTGAGTGCACGAGAGCTGTTGCCGGTGTCTCCAAAGTTATTTCGAAAAACTTACATTTTCCAACCAAAAAAAACTCGTAATTTTTATGTTGATATTCATATATATTAAGACCTAGAGCATATGGCTGACTTACATTTAATTACCATATTTGTGCGAAGTTCCTTTCGTTGAAAAAAACATGTGGTTAACTGGAGATGATGTTTTTTAAGGGAATGAATAATTTTCAAGAAATTGTCTTGGGATGAATCGCATTATTTATATCCATTTCGTTGTATTTCTTTTTTAAAAAATCACTGAGTTTCTTTTTATAATATCATTTTCAGCAAAAATGAAATCATTTGTCACACATTCAAAACTTTTGAAGTCGAAGTCGATGTTCTGTTCCCCGCACACCAAGTGGAATTTTTAAAGTCGCGATATGCTTCCATGCTTTCGTGGCAGAGGTAAAAAGGGACGAAGACTTTCACGTCTGAAATCAGCGAGGACTGCTATTAAATTTGCTTCACACGTTGAAATACTGAGCTATTAAACACGAGGCGGGCAACGCAAGTAAAGAACTTTGTGAAAGCCAAACGCGTCTCTGTCTGAAGGAGGGCCTCATTTCACAGAACGATCCTGGTAAGTTTGGACAAGAGGCTTTCGTGCACAGACAAAATGACCGAAGTTTGCTCTTTCCCAAAGACCTTTAGTGAATTTTATTGTTACTTTTAAAAGTGCTCACGATTAGGAATCAAAAAGTCTTCTCATCTTGAGATTTAAATTGAATAAGTTCCTCTTCGGAAAGTGCTATGGTCGTTGTCTATCAACTTTTTACAATCAAATAAATATTTTACGATAGCCAAAATTAAGGGTGATGAAAAAGTAAATATGTATAACGGAGTCGACGAATATCAAGCTTAAAAATCAGATCTCTTACAGCCATAAGAAACAATTTTACAGATCAATCTTGCAGTGCCAGTTAGGCAGCCATTACCATATTGTATGTAATTAGGAGCAGCATTTCCATAAGAGTTATGGAACCTTAACTATAAAATTTGAAATTTAGTACCTCTTAATTGAAACTGGTGAAATAACTCGCATGGTTTCGCTAAAACTTGAGAAGCGAAGTGCATTTCTTAGGAGGCACTTCCTTCGACAACAATTTTTCTCGGCAATGCCAAAATTTGCTTCAGAAAACAGAAAAGCACTTTAGAGACAATTACATTCAAAATTAAAGACGTAGGGGACAAATTTTCCGATGTAGGGGACAAATTTAATGACAAAATTGATTGTAAAATGAAACTCCGTTTTTCTATCTTCTTTAATAAATCCAGTGAAATTATAAAAGAATACGTGCACGATTCCATATTTTGTAAGTTTCCTAGAAATAAAAACGCTAGGCATCTTGATAATTCCCCAAAAGTACTTGGGTCCATGAGAAGCTGGTTGATCCGGAAAGAAGAGAATCGTACTAGAGTTTATTCTCATTTGTTTTTGGTTTCAAAGTTCCTTCATTTTCTAATGTTTTAAACACATTTTTGCACACGAAGTATTTTAACCAAAGTAAAATACGCAGATCGTCAGCAAATATTCTGAATGCAGTAAGCACATGTAATATAACCTGAGTTGTTCTTTTGGTATATTCATTTGGTTGCTATTTCATCGTAGATAATCTGGCTCTAGGTAACCTAATCAAAGTAACAAAAATGTTAAAATTGTTAGACGGTTGATGTTTCTCTAGCTTTAGCATTCTTTTTTTCATTCATTGTTTTCGTCCCCTGAAACCGAAGCATAAAACTTTCACGTAGTTTCATTCCTAAAAAATGGGCGCCTCTACAGGGAAATGACCCCGTTTACCAGCCGTCTGCATCGCCTCCCTTCAATTTATAAACAGGAGAAGCGCGGGCTGACAGCGAGAGCTTGCCGGAGGAGCCTTTTTATGGATGACCCATCTTGAGCTAAGCAAACTTCGAGTACTGTTGGGAAAAAATGCAGTCTCAACAAGCCAGTTGCTAAAGATGAAGGGTCGGTAAGAAAATGTGCATTTAGAACAAATGAGTTTCTAGAGATAAAGAACGAATGAAAAAATGTGCAATCAGAACAAAGAAATTTCCAAAGGTGAAGAGCTGTTGAGAAAAAATTCATTCTGATCAAGGCAATGAGCGAAGATGGAACACTGAATATTGAATAAAGATGCATTTTTATCAAAGCAATTTGCTACGATGGAATTTTCTTGATTAAAATGCATTCAGAACAACCAATTTTCGAGGATGAAGTACTTTTTGTAAAAAACGTTTTGTTCCAAGTAACTCGCAAAGGTGAAGTAATATCAAAAAATATCTGAAGCCTAACCGTGCAGTCTGTCGACCGCTTCAATAGCATTAAAGTCACACTCCAATGCCTTCAGGAGTGTTACGTAAACCTCTCAATTGAATAAACGAACGAAAATAAAAATGTGATTCATTTATTTCAGAGTGATTTTGGAAATTGGAAAATATAATGTAAAGAAGTAAACAGAATTCCCTGCATGCAGTACATAAACCTTCCAAATTCCGAACCATGTGGGGCGAAACCTCATCCTGATGGTTAAGAATCCTAAGATTAATTGAGGGGTTTTGTAAAACGAGCGCATTGGAAAAGTTGGGAAAGTAACCGTAGAAAGATTAATTTTGTACATTTATATCCTCGTGATATAAAGTTAAACACTGATTGAACCCAAAGCAAAAGAAATATTCTAATTTACGCTGCTCGTCGTGCATATTCTTGCTCTGAATCTCATAGGCCACGCATCAGAATGTGGATAATGCCATGCAATCCGTGCGGTATTGGTATTTTTAGAGAGGTGTCCGGTTCACAAATTGTTCAGAATTTACTGAACATGGACTAATGTAGACAGGATAATTTTCGGAGAATTACTGTTCTTCGAACATTTCTAACACACATTACCGATAAATAAATACTGATTTCAAAAATTCATAAGGCATACTCAGCAACTTTAGAAAGCTGGTAAATTTAGATCATGTTTACTGCATTTTTTCATCGCAGTTAGTTGAACTGAAATCAAAGTCATCTGTTAAATAAATACTCCCTTTGGATTTACGATTTACCGGGTTACAGATTGTGTGATTCAAGGGGTTCGAGAGCAACACGGCATCATACGTTTTACGGAGAATCTGCGCATAATTCGTACAGTGGCCAGAGTGAGTACTGAAAATCATAGAGATAGAGTTATTTAAAAGGTGTTCTTATTTCATGATTTAGATATGCCTTGTAAAATCATGAGAGCGTCAGATTAGATGGTTTTAAACAGTTGCTAAAATTAGCCCATAGGTACAATGAGAAGCTGCTCGTTGCTTAGAGCTGAAAATTTGATGAACATCAGAAGCCGAAACATAAAATTCACTCAGAATATAAACCCTTCAGTAATACTCTGAAATTGTAAATGTCCCATTAAGTCAAATGTGTATGAAGCCTCCGGAGGGATATTTTGATATTTAGTGTCAGCACCAAGTTCCCTGTCAGCGTCCAGCGGTGAGTAAGACTGGTCTAGGAACGCTAACGAGGAGCCCAGGCGGAAGCCACGCTAATGCGGAGTCCGGGCCGAAATAACGCTAATGTGGAGTCCAGGCGGAAGCCACGCTAATGCGGAGTCCGGGCCGAAATAACGCTAATGCGGAGTCCAGGCGGAAGCAACGCTAATGCGGAGTCCAGGCCAAAGCAACGCTAATGCGGAGTCCGGGCCGCAGCAACGCTAATGCGGAGTCGAGGCCGAAACAATGCTAATGCGGAGTCCGGGCCAAAACAACGCTAATGCGGAGTCCGGGCCGCAACAACGCTAATGCGGAATCCGGGCCGCAGCAACGCTAATGCGGAGTCGAGCCGAAGCAACGCTAATGCGGAGTCCAGACCAAAAGAACGCGGTGAGAGGCTCTGATCAAAGTTAGCGTGCGTTGCCTTGCATCCACTGCTTGCACTGAAAAAAAATCCTGACACTTTTGATCTCAGGATTCATCTTTTTACTTTAAAAATCAAGGCACTGAGTAGATTTTACTGAGAGAAAAGCTGTGTTAGTGGAAGAATTTTCTTGCAATTTCACAATGCAGCATCGGCCTCAGTCCTTCAGCTTCAAGGTTTTTTTCTTCTTGACGTCGAATCTTTGCTAACGTTCTGCGCATGAAAATAAATAAAGGAAATCCATACAAGTTTCTTTTTCTTAGTTCACCGTAGAGAAAAGGGATATGATTCTACTGATTTGCCATGCGTGTTTACAAAATAATGATACTGAATGCTTTCCATCAACGTCAATTACATGTTAACAAAATTTTTAGGCAGATAAAACACTAATAATCATAGTACCTCTATATTGGCGTGCCCTCACTCGATTGGCTCATCAATGTTAAAATAAAGTCTTTTAACTCATTTTCCTTTAATTTGATCGGTGGTCAACGAGACAGCTTAGAATACCAGGGTGTGGTGCACTTGGTATGTAACAAAAAATACATTGTTTTTCCTGTTAAAAAGTTGAATGAAGTTTATACAGGAACTCACGCATTCTCTTCAGGTCTGCATCTAGTGAGCCTAGATTCAAAAGAATAGTTTTGATCCCAATATTAAAGCTTCGTCATTGTCACACATATAAAGAGGCCTCTATTTTCATCACCTGGGCCACGCGAGAGCTCTGCACTAGCACAACTCATTGGACAATTGGCGTGTATTTGGTGAAGACTTCGTCTTGGCTCGATAACGTCAACTAGGCACGGTCAACAACGTAGATATTTGCTTCAGTAACATTTTTTTTTAAATTGACAGGAAAGTGTTACGAAGTTTATGAGCTAAAATATTGTTGGAAGTTTATGATTCTCACTAAGCTACTTAACTTAAATGAAAAAGTATTGAATTACCTCCAAATCAGATATTTATTTCTTCACTGAACTTCATTATTGCATCATCGCTTAAAAAATGAATAACGTCATAAGTTGTATATCTTTAGGAAAAACATTCAAACTTATAAAACGCAACATCTATTTCGAAGCTGAGTCCATAAACTTAGGATGTCAGAGCACTTCACTGAGCCAATGAGTGGACATCGCATTATGAATGTTTTTCGTGCTCGAAATGCTTCACGAGTTTTGACAGTCAAGACTAATATAGTGGCACTGTTTGCGTAAAACCAAGACTAGTTCGCTCTAAGTCATACATGCGTTAACTTGAGAATCTTTGTCCACTCAGCCTCCCAAGCAAGGACTTGCTGCCCGCCGGTCCGTTCAACGAGAAAAGTTGGGATTGGACGCGAGTTCTCTGGCCGTACATGCACCCTGCAAAATCAGCATCAATCCCTGAAATTTATACAGATCTACATGGGTAGAACGGCCATGTCTGTCGGCTCCAACAGCAACAAGACTCACGAAGACGCTATTCTGTTGGTTTTCTTAGGAAGCAGAGAGAACATACAAGCATTTTTATTTTCAAGAAATACCACTCTCCTTAACTGATACAGAAAAATTATTCGGGCATTTTCTATACTTTAAAACGGCCTAAAATGCCATTCCATGATTCTGAAAGAATTATCACAGACCAAAGACCCCATGATCATATTATGCGCATCTCTAAACAGCATCAAACTCACATTTAGACGAATTAAAATGATCATGCAACTGCACTATTAACAAGTGCTACTCCTCTGAACACTTGTATTTCAGAGATTAAATGTTCGTAACAGCGGACGAACATCAGCCGATTGAACGTTTCGAAAGAATTGAACTTAAAATTTGCCTTTGATATTCAAGAATATTTCAGTTTGCAGTTTGTTTGCCTCTGTCATCTGCACGCCATTCAAACCCCGGTCGCTTCAAAATTGTTTTTCCAACCATTGCTCGAAAATTGAGGCGGCAGACTTTGAGCTTGGCTTTATCGGAGATTGAGTTTCTGCTAAGAAATGATGAAAGTCTGTCGATTTACCTCTTTACAAACATCTTTCGATTTTGAGAAAAACTAAGATGATTCTTATTGCATTTCTGTATTCATTAATTTGAAATCGTGAAGAAAAAGAAACTAAACTTGAGAAAGTGAACGACAAATTTGCCTGCGGTGTAATAAAGCTTTCAAATTTTTCTTGAGAAATAGATTACCAGGTTATTTGTTCAGACTATGTTTGAGTAGGCCATCTAAAAGAAAACTGAATATGTTTAAAATACTGCGAACAGCATTAAAAATTACATACTTCTCCATGTTTCTCTACCCCAATGCTCAAAACGAAAGAATCCTTTCCGTTTTCAGGTAAATTTAGATTGAAACTCTGAATCCTCTACCAGATGTTATTAATTAACACTGGCATAAAAGATTCAGTGGAGTACGACACCGCTTCTTGGAAATAAGAGGCTGAGATACTCTTCCTCGGAGAAATGGATCGCTTAATTAAAAATTCACATAAATTTCTGCAAAGACATTCGTGTCAACTATGGACGAAGGTCAGCTCACCAATTCCTGCATAAACTTGGAATCAAGAGCTGGAATACATGCCTTCAATATTCGTGAAATGTTTCTTTAGAGTGGGAAACATGCCTGTAAATAATTTGATGCCTTCTTCAACCTCTGTAAATATGATTCTTTGTGTGTTTCTGGTTCAGAACATTTCTTTCACGAGTTAAGACATTTTCGAAATTTGAAGAAGTTGATTATTATACATAGTAAGTGTCCCTCCATTTGGATAAAATTACGTTCAGTGTATATTTAAATATTCTCGTATCAATGTATACTTTCTGCACATGAAAAGTAGTCAGGCTCATAACATTCATTAGGCCTCGACGAACTTTAATTAATAAGTTAGTCTTCCTTTTCTTTCTAATTCAAAATTTTCGCACTTACTTGGTTGACTCTCGAAAATTTCACACATGAAATCCTTGGTTTTCAATAAAAATTGAGTATGGAATGCCTGTTAATGTGTAACCTGTTCCAAACTTTTTGTACATTTCCCCTCCTAAGAATTAATGTAAAAGAGGTAAGCAAAATTTCTCTCAGAGCCAAGCAGTTGAGCGCCTTCACTTCACTGCAAAGTATTTCAACTTAAAGGAATTTGACTGCTGGGGTGAGGTGTTCGGTTCAATGGCTATGAGTAGCTTTTTTGAACTGTATTTTTTTGTGTGAAATCCATTCAACACCAGTTTCTCATTATTCTCCTAAGAGTTTATGCCAAGGGACACGTACGACATCTTTTATAAATTCACTTGCATTCATATAAGCCGAGACTTTCTTTCCATAGTTTTAGTGGAGTATTGATTAATTTTATCTCCGAAGTTGGCTTAGAACGAAGTCTAATGATAAATAAAAGAACCAGTAGGAGGCCCTCTATCATACTACAAGAAAGTGAAGTATTTAAAAAAAAAAAATCTTCATTTAAAATACAATTAAGCGTTTTGGGACGCGTCGCATCTTCGATTAATCTATAAAGAGCCTGGCATAAAAAAACAGAATTTTCTTTATTCGTGTTTCACTTTTCTGAATGAGGACCGTAACGTGAACAGGCGGAGTAAAATTGTCGGATTTGAAGAATACGAGGAACAGATGGTTGATATTTCTCTGTCAGAAGTTTGTCTGTTTGACAATAAATTAATGGAGCGAATTAGCCATTGTGGGAATCAAAAAGATTTAAAAACTGTTCCTCAATGAAAAACCAAAAATTTTGTAGCAATATTTTAGGCCAGGAGAAGAGCTTTAATCCAGCTTACTAGAAAAAAAAACACAGACAAAATCCAAACAAAGCTCGTTCCTAGCCAAGTACAATTGTCCTCCCTCTAAGCCGAAGTTATGAAACTATTATCTCATGTACATGATGAAGACGTTTCTCTATATTTCAATGACTTCTGCCAGTAGCGGTTTGCATTTGGTAGCGGTTTTCGGCCGAGTAGCAGGTCACGCGGTGATCTAACGATTCTCCAAGGGGAAATAAAACTCGTCGATTGGCATTAGTATCGTAAACTAATTAATAAGGCATTTATGAGCTGGGCAGAAAGTACAGTAAACTAACGAAACGTAAAACAAGGGGGCAGTGGGAATTCCTTTACTTATCGGCCTAGTCGAGTTGATCAGAGAGCGAACGAGCTTGATGAATAGATACAATTAATCGACTAGTGTTCAACAAATTTAACTCAAATTTAAATTCCCCGCCTATCGCGTATTTGCGAACTACAAAAACTTACCTACAGTAACTCAGTCTGACCGACTCAAACGAGCTGCTCCAAGTGGGCTATCGCAGTATTCTAATGAAGATTAGCTATTTTATACCCAGCTCGCAGTCGAGCGAATTTTATGTTTTCTAGCTCATTCGCATAACTCCTGATCTATAATATAACAGGGTACCTAGCACGACCCTTGAGCTATGAAGGCCAACCGAGCTCTGGCCCTGTTTCTCCGACACTGGCTGTCTATCTCCCAAACTGCATCGAGTCCCGAGTTTTGTGCATTACGTCTGACCGACTTCCTACGCCTACGTTTGGGGTTGCGGTCAGAGCAATTCCAGCGTCCCCTTGCATTCCCCAAATTTTTGGGATATCCTTAGATCACGTTGCCGTTTGCCGTTCGTATTCGGCACTGCGTAATCAACTTCGCTTGGGAAGGGGAATACGATGCCTACGCTTGAAATGCCCGCAGCATCTCACATGCCTCTCCTATTCCGATGTACAAACACAGACATAACCTGCCGTAACCTGTCTACATATATACAATGAACGTCTAATTTTACACATTTTCTAGTTCCCCTAACATCCAAAATCGACAGCTTTGGTTTTCTCATCCATTTTAAATTTAAGGAAACACGAACTAATAAATGTTTAGTATTTTATGTATCAAGCTTAAGTTCAACATTATTCTCGAAAACAAATTTACTACAAATTCTCTCTCATAGTTAAAGACATTCGTGTTTCCTTCGACATCCAGAGTTTATGGTACATCTTTATAGTTGTGTACGTTGAACATCCGCACATATTGGTTCTACATATAGAATGATCCCCACCAGCGCAGCCGAGCAAGCAGAAGGCGGCCTCTGCGCGGGTACCACTTAAACCAATCCCACGACCTCCTCCATCTGGTGCTCTAACACGGTAAGTGCCGGGCACCTAAGAGTGTCTAACACGCGGCACCCCACCATGTGCCGGGCCATATTGGTGCGGGACAAGGTGCGGCCGCACC
>VOMN01016113.1:0-26952 GCA_014899125.1 Orchestia grillus | reverse complement strand
GAAAGGCGTATATCAATATGTCTAATATTCTCCATGAGTTAAAAAGCAACAACATCGAAGAAATTAACAGAATAACTCCAGATGTTTTTGAAACAGTCATAGGAAATATTGTACGTAGAGTACGCTTGCGTGTAAATAACAATGTTGAGCATTTTAAGGAAATCATACTTCAATAATAAAATTTCTAGATTTTTTCTTTCATTTCATATGTAACCTATTTTTACAACTGTATTAGTTATAGAAAAAATATATTCAAAATGGTGGACTGTCTTTTTGGCCCCTTTTGCGTAGGAAGGTACGTAACGACAATATTAAAAAACGAATGGGGATACTTGAAAATTGGATTTTCATCTGTCTGTTGTACCAGCGAAACTACAAAAATTCAGGCGTTCGACATGAAAAAATAGTATCAATATGGTTGTGATTTTCGACGAGCTCTCGGAGTAAAAAATTACTCAAGTGAAAGTCAGCGTTCGAAACTACTTCAGCGGATCTAGAATGCAATCCAATCGAACGTGGGAATGTGTCTAAAATCCGACGGGCTTCCGAGCGAGGACTCCTTATTACATATTTAAAAATGATGTTCTCATCACGGGTGCTCAACAAATTCACATCTCGTGCAAACACGAGCGACGAGAATCTCATGATAATTTCACGGCGAGCGGGAAGTCATCACGAACAATTCCCAATCTGTGCATCACGCATTGATCTCATACTAAAGTAGGTGACTAGAAGTGTGAAGCATTCTGAGACCCCAAGCACCCTTTGCTTGCAGAAAGAGAAGGAAGTACACAGAGTGAGAGAACCGCCTGCAAGTTACAGAGCTGGAGGAGGTGAGGCAGCAACAGATCCTACACACTCGCTCAACCGCTGAGCGGACAGACGACCACGTGCGTGTGTCCGCTAAAAATTCGAGCAAGTCTCCTGGAAAACGTGTGAGAAGAGAAAAATGCCTTCTCTAGCGACCCTGCAGAAGAAGAAAAAATACCAGAAATATGCGAGACATTTGCAGCGATCGTCGCGCTCATTATTACAGCCCCTTTTATAAGGAGAGAAGTTCAGAGATGACTCTATTCCTCTGGGAGATGGAGCCCTGTAGTCCAGCAAGCGGCCTTCTAGGGCATCATCACTAAAGTTGGCTCGCTTGGGCGCGCATAAATAGCGTAAGCTCGTGGAAAATATTCGTGACGTTCTAGAGAGGGTAACAGAAGGCTCGGCATCGCCTGCCAAGTGCAAAATTACTCACTAAAATGACTCATCAGCTCGCGGATTAGGCGGCCCTCTGTCTCCTTCCGAGACTCTGAAACACGTACTCGCTTCCTGCTCAATGTAATTACGAAAAAAAACTTCAGAATTGTGCCTCATAAAATTAAACAACAAGTTCCAGCGAATTTTTGAACCCTTACAGCAAGTTCATTGCAGTCAGGTAGCGGTGCTTTGAAGGCACTAATGGTGATGAGAAATGCAGGAGATACATGACGCGACTGCTAGTTGTCCTTGTGGTGTTTAGGAAGTCAAAACTGACATTGAGGAACAGATAACTAGTCAAATTCATTAGAGCGTCGATATTACGGATGCAGTGTAAAGGACAGTTGGAGAGCATTCATGCAGCTTAAACAAGAAAAAACAAGAGCAAGAAATTGCTTTGGTGCAGTAAAAGCATGGCGATCGGACCACCGAGTGTTGACATAAAACACCGCATTAGGTTACTCTGCTTCAAGCCCACGGGAGGTCCTCATGGCCGACGACTTCGGATTCCCTGGCTTGGGAGATGGCGCGACCTGACGTCAGCGATGTCCTCAACTGAACCGCAATCTTGAAAGAGTTTTTTTGATGTTTTTGATGACAATAGCAAACTGCTTTAATTGATGGAATGTTTTGTCTTATTATTGAATGGTACTCAAACGATGGCTTTGAACTTCTTCATTTTGACTGGTATACTACGAACGACATTTTGAGCAAAAAATGTTATAGAAGATCATCACCAGAGAAGTTTATTACTCGTTTCATAATAACACAGGGGCTGAAATAACCGATCAAGATTATGACAGTGGCATTATATCACCTACAAATACACGAAGGGATAGTGTTGAAATGAAAACAAGATATAACACAGCAGTAACTTTCGCAGGGAACACTTTCTAAAATCTATATGACACAATTTGCTTATAAACAACTCAGGAACTTCTCCTTGCACAGTTTTTCTTAATTATTTGAACAATATTGATCGCTCCCTGAGCTAGCTTTACGCTCTTAAGAATACATCGCCCTCAGACGCGCGCATCGCGCTCCTGCTGTTTGGTATCCAATGTTGAATGACAGCGCTGAGGCAGAGCCTGCGACTTCAAGTGTCCCTCAGTCAAGTGTCCCTCAGTCACGTGTCCCTCAGTCACGTGTCCCTCAGTCAAGTGTCCCTCAGTCACGTGTCCTTGCTTAGATGTTCACAATTCCAGCGTCCATAATTAGGATGTGAGTAAGATGACCTCAGAATACATTAGTTTTTTGCGAGCAATGTTCAAGTCCGTTGGAATGAATAAATTCAATTCGAAGAACTAGGTCTGCTTACATAGGCTTTCGAGACTTCGATGCAGTGCACAAATCAGGGCATCCTAGACATCATGTCTGGATTGGAGTGTTCCAATCAGGGCAGGTCAAGATAAGAAATTACCCTGAAAAATTCCTGTAGAAAAGAACCAGCGCTGCGCAAGTCTAATGGGAGAGCTACAGCACATACGAGGGGGAGCTTCGGCTTTGGAACAGGAACACTTGACTCGCGTCGTAAATAACGCTGCATTCCCTCGCCACTAGATACTTGACGATAAGAGCTTGTTAGCATCCAGTTTTTGTGCTTAATTAAAGACACGAGACTTCATAGCAGACAAGAGTAAAGTCAATGGCACAATGGTTCCTCCACGGACATGACTCGTGAAGAACTCATTACGCTCATAAAATTTGCGTAGCACATGCGAAATATGAAATGTTACATATAATCAGGGCCATTCCTCGTGTGAAGAGCCCATAGTAGGGCTCGTAAACCGGCGACCGGAACGAGCTGCTTCAAAGTAGAAAGGAATCGTAAAGCATGCAAGAAGATACCGTTAGATTTTGCTGATTGTTTTCCCGTGAATGTAGTGAACACAACGCAACGGCTGGGAAATCTTCCTGATGTAGTCAAGCGTTATGGAAAACGAAATCGAAGTCGCATGAGGGAAGTTTATTGATCTGTTCATTACAACTCGATAGACCTAAGGGTGTGGCAAGGCATAACTAAACTAATTTTGACCTCAAAATGGGCCTAAGGCGTTGATGGTATGAGGGGCGCAAATGTTGGCCTCCATGCAATCTTTGTTGGTCGAGTCCATCACACCTGCATTGCCAAGCAGGGGCTCTAACTTTCCTGCAGTGTAACACTTATTCAAGTAATTCCAGTAAAATCCTTCATTTTAGAAATAAAGACAATACATGACGATAATTTCAATCAATTCAAAGAAAAATATGCCAGGAAGCGCAGACTTCCCGTTAGCTGAGAGGGATAAAATGTCCAAAAGAAAACATGGCCCCTTTAGAACTCGTGCACAAATTAATTGCACATTGTACTATATAATCATTACGCAAAAAACACAAGCTTGAATTTAACGTTTTACGAGAATACGAAAAGAACCGCTTTATTTATTGCTACACATTTCGCGCGCATCACGACAGCGACGCAGTAACGCGCATCGCTGATGTGTGCACTTCACAATTGAAATGCAATTGCAAATAAGTCTTCAAAATGCCGAGTCAATGATTAGTCATCCCATGCTGCTCACAGCAGAATGAGATATGAGCGCATCCAAGTGAATTCATTATAGTTGGCGACTATGAATAACCTCGGCAGACCTGCGATACTTTTAGTTCACGGTTGTAAGAAGAGGAGATCTCTACATAATATATCAAAGTCGCGAATAATCGGACTTGCCGGAAACGCCATTTATTTAGAAGCTGACGCACCATCGCACTGACGCTATCGCTGGGTGCGCCTTTTGATGGATGTGCGCCAGAGGGAGAGGCTGAGAGCAGGGCAAAGCTGCTGTAGTGGGGCGCTGCCGAGGTGCTTCCATGGTCCGTCCTGGCGGGTGCATAAAGCGTCGTGAAATTGTAGCTACGTTAGAGAGTGAGGGTGGGTAAAAGCACCAGAGCGCACGAAGAAATAAAATTTTGAGGGCATAAGGAATGATTAGAGTGCGTGAGGGATGATTAAAGTGCATAAGGGATGATTAGAGTGCACAAGGGATGATTAGAGTGCACAAGGGATGATTAGAGTGCATAAGGGATCATTAGAGGGCGTAAGGGATAATTAGAGTGCAAATTAGTTAACTTCAGAGCCCTCAAGCGATCACGAGAGTGTAAAAGTAGTCGACTTTCGAGTGCCCGAGGTGCGTCCCTAAGTATGGTTTCAATTTCAGGGCCAGTGTAGTCAATTTTAGAGTGTGACGTACTGTCCTTATCGGGATCTTGGATAGAACATTTTTTTAAATAAATTAACTGAAGGGACCCAACTGGGTCTCAAAGGACACGCGATAGGGAAGAACAGGGATTATTTCTTGGAGATAATTTTCAACACTAGGATCAGGGAGCTTAACAAGACGCTGGGTCTCTCTTCAGCTGGGTCTAAAAAGGGTGCGAGTTTTCTCGCCTTTATTATAAAAATGGCCCGAACAGGTGATGATACAATTTGCAGGAGATGTCAGAGACTAAGTCTAGAATTTCGGCGGCGCAGAGGCCGCAAGGACAACCGTCCTGCTCTGCGGTTGCGCACGATCTCATCCTGCTCACACGCTGGCTCGAGTGGGGGAAACACATCCGGCCATTGTATCCCAGAGCTGATCATATGTTTGAATATTTACTTCATAATCAAACGTTGGGAATCAGTGGTTTGTTCAAACGAGACTCCAGATTAAGCTATTTAAAACTAGACATTGCCTCAGGGATTTTAGCTCGAGCATCGTGTATCTGATCGTTCAGCATATTCTTTTAGTCTGCAATAGACGCTTGGCTTAACAGTGTGAAACTATAATTTCTTTGAATGATGATCAACTTAGTGATAGCATCGGGTATTTAACATAACTGAAGGATGTAGTTACTCCTCTGACAAGAGCATAAAACAGCCAACAGAGGTTATGATGTATATACTCATGAAAATAGATTTTGGGCAATGTTTTACGGTAGTTTATGGCTAAATTTAGGCTACCCTTATGAACGAGATTTATTTACGGATTTCTGTACAGAGATTTAAAAAAAGTCCATCGCAATGTAGCAAACGAAACGATGCTCTGAACGGTTTCACCTGAGTGAATTTATACCACTCATGACACGTGAAATGAAGTGGAAAGGTGCAAACGAAACAGTTGTGTCTTGAAATTTCTCTTAGCATTTTTAGACGTGGAAAGTTACATTTGTTTGGAGAATAATGCATGAACGTTAGACTAATCGAAATAACTCACTACAGGTCCATCACAATGGCAGAGTGAGTTGGGCTACGAGTTCTGAGTAGAGTTTGCAATCCAATCAGGTCGTTCGTTCCACGAAAAAATTTCTCATACTAATGCAGGAGCCTCTAATAATAGCAAAATTCATCTGTTGTGTCGCAATCGTTGTCTTATTATTTAGAAAACGGGAATAGAAATTAACACGGCGTTGCTGGCACCTACTCACGGTAGTCGATCTAGCACCGCGTTCGAACTGAAGTTCATCAGTAGCTAGTTTTCTGAGATGAGCAGCCATCGCTTCAACCTAAGCGAGACACTCTTAATAAGGCCTGGGAAGACTCCCCTTCCATGACTGTCTAGGACCACCAACTGCAGTGTGTCATGAGGCGTGACTACGGGGTGACCATTGCGAGGTCTTGCCACGCACCTTAAAAAATTGAGGAGTTTGCGGTTTCAGCGATCAATGAACGCGACGGGAAGGGATTCGAAAAACTGTGGCAGTGAAATATAGTACATCAATTTCATATCCCACGCACACAAACCTTATTTATTGATCGATTTCACCACTACGACGAAATACCTTACTTTTAATATCAGAAACTACGGTGGCTTCGCTGGTGGTGGTGTTCAGAGTTTCATTTGTGACGGCAAGTTCATCAAGTCTACTGACGAGAACAGACATCCAAAAATGATTTTTTAAATCATTTAGCAAACAGCGGTTCTTCTCGATCGAATGCTTTAGCCTACACTGATAATGCTAAGCTCTTTGAGTAAGTTTGTTACTTCGAATGCTGCCTTCTCGTCTAGGCACACATCGCTCCCACTGACGTATGAATAATATGAAGATTAAGTTAAGTGGAATGAGAGCTGCTTAAAAGCGATGATTGCGATAAGATTTTTCAGTAATTGATCAAGTCACGAACTTTAAACTTTACATTTTTTAACTAAAATTTTAAATTCTAAGCGCATCCTGTGCAAGAAATGTGCGTTTCCTTCACTCCAAATGAAGCGATTCCCTCGATCAAAACTGCGTTACACCGAAACGTGGCAGGAATAAAGCACTAAATCAATTGAGCGATTTGAAGAGGAGCTCTGCTTTAGTTGGCCCGAGTCTTTTCTGTCACTCCGCTTCCGGGCCAAAGAATTGCAGAGACGAGTGTCCACAATCTCAGCCTGGATCTTTTCTCAAGTTTCCCTCAGGATGCGGCCCCGACCGCCGCCCATTGTGGTGGCAACACTCGAGGGCCATGGCCTGCGAGGTTAATTATAACGAGGCTTTTTCGACGAACTTTTGGCCAAGATTATTGCGCGGATAGAAAACGAGACGACGGCCGAGTGGCCTGAAACTACGCTGAAGGGCGTACAACTTTGTTCTTAAGAAATATCGTAAATTGGGGCCCTCTAAATAATGATTGAAAAAGTTGCCAGCTTGGGAAGAATTTCGCTAGAATTCAGTGGAGAAGGCCACCCCTCAAACTTCCCTTTTGCTTCCGAGCCATGAACGGTCTTGAGTTTTAATATCTCGGTGCGGCTCATCTTCCTGCAAGGGCGGAATTGTGAAGTTCAACTCGGAGGCACTCTCTGGTTTGCCGGCTTGCATTTTACGGCGACCGAGCGACGATTTCGAGATATGATAAAGTTTTTACTTCCAGATATGATGAATAGCATACTTTCGCTCTGAAAATGCTAAACAAACGATAAGATACAAGGAAGAATAATACAAACTTATTTCTAAATGCACAACTGAGTTTCTAAGTAACCAGCATGTATTGGTTTACATCAGAAAGAGCACCAACAGTATTTTAATAATAAAATCTGCGTCGATACCAACAACGGTTCTAACATATGTACATATTCACTACCAATAGCATCAGTAAGAGCACCAGTACCAATACGAGCCGCTACACCAGCAACAGCATCGTTTGTAGCACCAGCATCATGAGAAGTAGCATTGGTAAGAGCACAGATACCAGTAGCACTAGCACCAAAACCAGCAGCACCAACACCAGCAGCACCAGCATCAACACCAGCAGCATTAGCACCAACACCAGCAGCACCAGCATCAACACCAGCAGCACCAGCATCAGCAACACCAACATCAGCAGCACAGGGCACAAGAGGGCAGGCCGAGTTTGGCGATTGGATATCCATGTTTCAGCGGCAACGCGAGCTTCCAGACGTCAATTGAGCGCGATGCAGACGACCAGCTGGACGCAGCCTAGAGCTCTCAAATCAGATACACCGAACCAGATTAGGTGCCAAGAAACTGACTCGGAAAAAACCATTGCAAAGGAGGGGGTTGTGTAAGAAACGCACCAGGGAAACATCCAGTGCAGAGTTGTTACTTCCACTGTGTTCGTTTTTCTGGTGCGAGAATTAACGAACATGACATGTAGTCATCTCACCAGGGAACTTAGAGGCAAGACAGTTCGACATTGGTATCTTGGCGGGAGAAGGAAATGTGGCTCAGACTCTAATCCTCAAAGGGGCGTTTTCTTGACCTGCTCACACTAATTTGGAGCACAATTGATCACATGGAAGTATAAGAATTGATTTCATTTCTACTAGAACTTTGATATCACAATCTATAATTGGTTTAAAATCAACTCAAAAACTTGGGAGGTCACAGATAGAGATTCTTTGTGTACTCTTTCAAGATACATTACAGAACAAAAAGACCATTGACGTTATACCTTCTTCACTTTAACCTTCCTACACATCGTCCTATCCGTTCATAAAATCTTCACCAACAAGGCCACAAAAGCGCAAGAAATACATCTGCACTCGCAGTAGGAAAGAAGCGTTCGCTCTCACGCAGATGGGAGCTCCACAAAGGGCACTGACGACTGAGCTGCAGCTGGACAATGCAGTGGCTCAGAAGCTCCTCATGAGAACGCATCAACGTTAACTTTTTTGTCCCCATAGAGTATGCACCATAAAAATAAGAAGACTCGATGCATTCCACCTCGTATGTCAATGCGACCAACCATCTTTCTTCGAAAGCTGCACACTAAGGCAGCGCGGGGGCTCGCAGCAAATTTCTCACGATAAAAAATATTTTCCGGAAACATACCGTTTGCATCAAGGCACCGATGGCAACAGTCATGAACGGCGTGAAATGAGGAAATTTTGGTTATGCGAAACTGAAGCAAAATGAATTTTTTTCATGCCATATGAGGGATCCTGAACTGCAATACAAAACAATGTGCCAATGCTATTTGAGGACACATTGAGAATGTTAAATAAATAATATTTTAGCAAAAAATGTATCTATCTAAATCAAATTTGTGCAAATGGCATCAATAATATTTCTTTATCAAATCATTCTATGAAATCACCTTTGGCTTCAATGACTGCTTCTATGTAGGTCGTAAGCCGTTGAGAGCCTGAAGTTAAGTGGCCCTTATTAATTTCGGACATCACCAAGATAACGGCGGCCTTCAGTGAAGCTATGGTACCATGAGGATGTCGATTAGTTTCCCTTTCAAAAACGCTCCACCCGGATTAGCCCGTAGAATTTAAATCTCAGTAGTTCAGGGACTATAAATTGGGGTTAACATGATTGTAAAAATTCTCTGATAACCAACTTTGGGTTACTTTGGCTTTGTGAAGAGGTGCTAAGTTTTGCAGAAGTACGTATGGCTTTCTGTTGCATACTATTTCTATGCAGAGCTCAACAACCGTTTTTAGTACCGCAATGTATCAAATAGCATTAACCCAAAGACATTGTGGAAAAGTTGAAGGTGGTATGACATGACCTTCTCTACTCACAACGCTTAAAACAATCATAATTGCACTTGGAGTAACTATGACTGTGTGTCTTTTCATTTTTTGGATTAACATCGCAATTTAAATAGGTTATATGAAATAAAAAAGTAATATAATAAATGATTTGAGTGTGTCATAAAATGAAAACAAAATGTGCTCAAATAGCCCTCATACCCTGTACATGTAACATGCTCATACGATCATCAGGCATGTTTACTCACGCCTTAGGAAAATAAAATTACTGTTGTAAAACAGACAGATCTTATCATTTTCAGATTAAAATTGACCAAAGAATGGAATTCTCTGTAAAAGATTTCACCCAATTTGAAGAGTTTTATGATACGGAACAAAGGTAATCTTTGAATAGCTTCGATTTTCTCGGAAAGACTTCGTGAGTCGTTCGAAGGAACGCCTCAATTCACGAGGAATTCGCAAAACGCTAAATTGCATTCAATTCGCTAGGTAATAAGCTGACGGAACAGAAAGAATTATGCATGTGTCCCGCTTAATTTCAATTACTAATTACATACTAGTCGTACGATTATGAAACTTCGACACATTTGTCCAATAGTGAACTCATTTTTCGCCATCAATTCAGTGTATTCTGACAGGTCGGGAGTGCATCTAATCCTGACCTGCTGCATATTGTCTGCTAATTCTTCAGCACTAATTTTTCAGAACACACCAAATAAAATTGAGGATACCCATCATCAACGAACTTCCAAACCTTTTATTTTACTCGCGATTAAACTGCTGAAGAGAACTATTCCCGATTAGAAGTCATTTATTAATGGATATTTTTTATTTTCTACTTATTTTGGTATATGAAAGTGAAAAAAATACAGAAAGCAAGTCTTCCTCCCGTCTGATGCTTATTTTGATTCATATAATTTTCACAAAAGTACCCAATAAATCTCGACGAAGTCATTCCTTTCTTCTAGAATAAGCTAGCCCAAAATTTCAGTTGTGCGTAGAAATGAATTCGTGTGCATCCATTACATCAATATTATAATTTCTTTCAAGCTCGCGCGCTCGTGTACGTCGGCACCAGGCATGAAAATTGACATCGCAAGCGTCCAGTTAGATTGAATCAACATCCCGTTATAAAGATTGAATAAATTACGCAGTACGTTGATACGGCAAAAATGCTTTGAATTTCGAGACTTTTTGCTGCCCGCCGGTTTGGTTCGGCCGAAAATGTCCCCCTGCAAGCGCCTCTTACATCGGCCGCTCAGACTGATGTAGAGAGCTTCGATCTCGTATAAATCTGACTCGAAAGATTTCCCAGGTTTCAGAATTGAGATTCGGTTTCGAGAACACAGAAGACTGAATTACGGACTTGAAACTTCGTCCTCTGTCTTTATACCGAAATGTATCACGAATACCATACATACATGGTGAAAATAAAAGAACGCCACCGTTAACTCGGCAAGCAAGCAAGATGTGAGCTAGAGTAATGCTGCTCATGAGGAGGTTAAATCAAGATTTAAGGATAAGGTTAATGAGGAATATTGTACAAACTTGACGCGAAGGACGAAATTCTGACACGGATTCCAAAAGTGCATCCATACGGCAGTCAGTTGAAGTGATACTACCTGAAGAATCTAAATGACGTTTCATAGTTGCGTTTATGCATTGCTATTTTTCGCGAATTAATCAGTGAGAAAAGTGATCCCTTGCCCAGATAGGACGATGGTACGAAGAAATTGCTCATACTTCAACATTGTAGTAAACACACGCGGCAATCCAGGCGAAAACATTCGGATAACATTCGGAAAACATTCATTGCAACGCAGCAAGGAAATCCAGTAAAGCAAGAAAATGCCGGAAGCAAGGAAATATTGGAAGAAAATGCAGTAAAGCAAGGAAATGCATTGAAGAAATATTTCAGACAAAATTCCCATTGCAAAGCGGTAAGGAAATGCAGTGAAACTTCTGTTTATGCCTGTATTATCTCTAGCCAGAAAACCATTTCGACATCGCCTAAATTACTCCGGAGGAATGGGAAATTTTACCTTGGAATTACGAAAACAATCGTGACTAGGAGACAATAAAAGAAAGGAAGGGTAATCAAATATTAGTTCAGGCCTTCCCGCAATTCACACGCACTTCGCTGTATGTGTGCACGATTTCTTTCACTTTTATGGACCAAAAAAACACAAGTACGGAAGCCTCCAGCGACTCTGTATCATATCCCTCTAGCCACAAAAAAAGAACAAGATAATAAATGACATGGAAGTTCTCAGACCACCAGCGCTCCGGGCGTGATCAGACCCACGGCCAGGAAAAAATATTATTTCGAGATAAAAACTCCAGGCGTATTTACAATCCGGATTTAAATTTTCATATATTACAGACTGAGACGCAAGACTTACGAGAAGTAATTTAACACAGCATTGTAGGTATGGGAAATAGAGGCATTCAAAGCTATTACTCGTCAAAATTTGGAATGTTTTTGTACGACGCATTTGTATGACTTTTCTTTATTTAGAGTTATTTTCCTTATGATATTTACAGAAGAATCAGTACCCATTCTTTATCAATATCGATGTTCCATAACAACGTTAAGAATTACTCAATCCATTTCATATTGTTATCTATTCCCAAAAATCAATAAAGATTCGTTATCGATGTGAATGTTAACGAGAAATGTAAGTATTATCCCCGTGCTCAAGCCGGTTGCTTTCTGAGAATTGAGAACCATATTCGGATTATAGTAATTTGAATGGAAGGCACGCGGATGTGGCGAGAAGCTTACTGCCTCCACGAACATTATAAATATAATGGACTAGGCTTTGCGATATTGAAAAGTCTTGGTGCCATCATTTCAAAGTCGGCCCCGGTCCTGCGTTGTCGACACATTTTAGGTATTTCTTGGCTGCCGACCACCACGTATAATGCCCTCAAATAGAATAGAGAGAGGCCTCAAATTTTGCTGAGTCACGAATTTTCAGGAAAAATCAAAGTCTCTCTCACGAGATTCGAAACCGTTCGGGTTTCCTCTCGACATATACGACGCGGGACCGAGCAGATTCCACAATTTCTGGTGATTAAATAATTCCGACGTCGAAATTGGACTTTTCAGTGGATGGTACAGAGCATTGGAAATACATCACAGTAATGGGACCGAATACGGAGAGGGATGAGACTCTATTGAAGCTTAAATTCAGTTGTCTGAAACCAGCACGAATCGAAGCTTGGAAATTTCAACTTGTCAGTCGCAGAGATAAACTTGACGAAGATATAATTCGAATATCTAAGGGTCAACTTTTCCAAGACGCAAATAACCGAGTTATTTCAATCATGGAAACAAAGTGTTTCACTATTAGATGCGGAGTTAATCTGTGTGAATCAGCTAACTCAGGTACATAAAATTATACTAGGCGTATGTAACAGAGTTATCTGCTCGAACAGTGTTTTAATTCTAGCCAGGAGCATTCAAAAGAAATGAAAATTTGTACAATGAAATCTAAACCTGAAAACTTGAATATCTTTGACAAAGCATTAGTGCTGTAGGAGATCGGCTGCTTTGAATGCAGGCCTCCATCACGATCATGAAAGAGACGTAAAAAAGCAAATTAAGCGTACGAACAGTGTCGGGCAGCATGTAATAACCATTGTTTTTATTTCACGGTTGGAAGTTAGGGTTGTCACTCGGAGGCGTGAGTTCCCGAAGGTAAATACGAGGACAAGCACAATCAATATCTTCACTTCTCTGAGTGATAATTTGAGATAACTGTAACTGTAATAAATATAAGTATAGCATAATTGAAATAATTGTAATACATATAAAGGACTGTTCAATTATTATCGTACGCCTGTCAATGATCTTGTTTGCATCAACGAGTCTTTTAGCGAAGTCGAGATACGTTCAATGACTATATCATTCATCGAATGATGTTAGGTAAGAAAATAGCTATGTTCAACAGCTGCACATACATTCACAGTATTAGTCAAGTGCTAGAGCACTTGGATGAGATAATCAGGCCTCTTTTATTAGAACTTTTACGTGAATGGCCTTTTCCAAACGTATGTAAAGCAAGTTACTCTGAATAACATCTTACCTTTGTACTTTATACAGCCGTAGTTTAAAAATTCATTGCTTTCCTTCCTTACAACGTTTATTTCGTCAATTCCAAGTAAGCAACTGGAGGCGGCGTTCAAAAAAGTGTAAGAAAGAGAAGCAAAGCCCGTGTTTACGGTAAGCTTTCAACATTGCACCTAAGTGACATTTCATATTCCCCTCTGTATTCTATATACAGAAACGTAGGTTAAGTCAAATACAATTATAGTGATTTTCTAAAAACATCACTATGCTATTTTCAAATTTTCTGCAATTCACATGGGTGTGAGGCGTATTTCTCAACTACAGACAGCACGAAAAAAACAGAAATGCACGCGTGTCGAGGTAAATGGTCCACAGCAAAGTTCCGAGGCAAGCGTTACGGAGGACATTTATATTCCGGAGAAAATGTAGGCGGTCATTTATTGCTGCTCCGAAACTTGGGTCTGAAAATGAAGGCAAGTTTTATAAAGACTATCGAGCTGTCAATGTCAAACCAGCGAATTTTTCCAGCCACTTCCCTGCATCTCACTAGCTGGAAAGGCTCGCCTGGTTTTTAATTAATGTAGAGCGAATCGGAAACTACAGGCGGTTTGATAGTTACCTACGTAAGACCACAAAGCAATTTTAAAATTCAAACAGAAGCAGAAATACATCTTCTGTAGTATCTGTGGTATCTGTAGTATCTTCTCTATCTCTGATCTCTGTCTTCTGAAACAGTAGACAGAGATCCTTCGGCACCCGTGTTGCTCAATATGACACCGGAATATACATCCCGGCAACACGCATTTCGGCAAGGTGCGTCGTTGACTCAGGTGAGAGCAAAATGAAAGAGCATGAATGAGCTTCATTTCAAATTTAAGACAAGACAGATTCCAATAAATTCTTTTGCCGACTCTTATCTAGGTCGACCAGGTCCGCGTGAGTAGACATGCAAACAGGTCGACGAGGAGAGGATTTCAAAAAATAAAGCCTTTTCTCTAAAAAATCTAAAACTTTGAATAGGTACACATTTTTCAAAAGGACTTACGGAAGTGTATTGCTTGAAACAGCTTTCAATTCATATACAAAACATTTGTAATCCCCTAAATGAATACTTATTTTATATGAGAAAGAGTAGATTTTTCGAACTTCAGCTGTAGCCATACTGATCCACGGTCAGGGCGCTCTCCCCCAAAATCAGATAGGTATTCAATATCGTCAAAGAATTGAAGCATTAAGGCTTACATTTAGGTTAGTCGTTAGGCCAAAGCTCACCTCGCACTCGCGTAGCGTGGCCTGCAGCCCCAGCCAACTCACCCCAGCCATATCACGTGGCGATTGCTTTTGGGGTCTGTGGCGCAGTGCGCAGCGCATTTGTTTTCTATTCAAGAAGTTCTTGGTTTTATTTCAGACACGTGCTAAGGCTGATTATCTTGTGGAAACGAATTGCTTCCCTCGGGAAAGGAAAAGATGAAACCTCACATTCTTTACTACACTCAGTAACCTCGACAGCAAAGATGAGCTTTTAAAAACCTATTTGTTGTACGCCAACATGATTGGAATGAAGCTCCTTTTTGTTATTTTTCCCCTTACGATTTACGCGAGAATATAACGCAGCTCACACGACTGGACCGCGCGAGATGGCAAGGATCGCGTGTAAGCACTGATATATTTCGCATTTTAAGGTCTCCACTATACATCTGAAGTCTCTATTCATATCTCGTTCTTCACTTTAGTCACACAGCGCTTTTGTCACTACCTTCGCATGGCCACACCAGCTACTGGCGGGTTCCAAGTGAAATGCGCTGGAAGGTGTTGCTTATGAGGATATTTTGAGCACTTGGTGCTTCTCAGAAAAATGATCAAGTGCCGAGGGAGAGATGCAAGGGGCAATACTGTGCTTGCGGCTTGCAAAACATGTTTTTGGAAGTAATTCTTACTCCGAATACATTCTTCGTAACCATGAAATAACAATAAGTCTCCAAATAAACGGTTTGCTAAGCTGTGTAAGAGTTCATGGGTACGAGTTTCATTTGTGGCACGAAACTGAGACCACATTTTTTTTACATTTTTGACACGCGCTCGCTCAGAAACTCGGAACAGTTTCGGTCTACGCGTTTCCCAGCAGTGGACACCGTGGCTCAGGGCTCGGTGAAAAAGCTAAATTTCCAGGTCTGGCTCATGTTTTTTGTAGAAGCTCGCCAGCGACAGCCAGTATTGCTAATTTGTCAGAGCTCGAAGCAAGGCTTCAATTTAGAACCTTTACAAATGACCGCAATTGCAGTGGTTCAGCAGCCACACTCGGCAGCGAAAAGAAAAAGCTCGACGTAGTGCGACGCTTAACTGAGCATTACAAGCCTCTTTTTCCTCGCTTCGTGCTGGTCAGTCAGCTGATATTGTGGCAAAATATACCTCGAATGTTAGTGCAATTAGAAGCTGAGAGGATGATGGCTTGTATTCTCTACAAGCTTGATGTTTTGAATATTTTTCCCAGGAGTGAGATAATTTAAACTCCACGTTGAGCTCCCAATATACAGGTATTACACTTCACAGTTTTTCTTTCGATGAATGAAAACCAGTTTTTCTTGATCATGAATGATTTGAAAAGTGAATGGAGTGCTCCTGTTCAAGCCTTATAGTGATATCCTAGTTCGTTAGCCGATCTTACAAGTTCTTGACTTGAAATATCCCCGGTGCTGACACACACAAGCTGCGCAACGATACCTTCAAAAAAGATTGAACTTTAGCATTTGCCCTTTTCAATAGGGTCATGTGCAAGTGGCGGGGATAATGAGAAAACTTTCACTGCCTCCGTTCCATAAATGTTTTCGTTCGTTGTGAACCGCACAGAAGTCTTAGCATGAAAAGCTTCTACAGTAATTTCTACCTTGTAATTGTATTTAAACATACATAAGGGTTGTTTAAAAAATATCAAATTTAGTGAGCTGCGGTTGAACTCTACGGAAAGTTCAACCAGCATTTAAGTATCTAGGCGATGTGAGCATGATTTTGCTCAAATAAAAATGCAAGGAGCAGCATCAAAGTTAACTAGTTCGGAAGTCTTCTTGCCAACTCCAAGGTTGAGCTGACATTTTTGGGAGCAAATTTTTCGTTATATTTTCCTTGAAAAGTAGTATTCTCAATTTTGTGTCCATCGATGTCACATGTATGTGCCAATCGTCCATAGAAATGTTGAGACAATTTTGCCTACACAACCCTAGTCCAATTTTTACTAACTGGCCCCAGATAAAAGCGTTATGCTTCATCCTCATCTTACATTGCATTCTCAAACAGGGAAAACAAATCTCACTTACGACATACGCATTTTTAAGTACGTTACAAAGCTTTAACCAGTAAATTACAAATATTTTTAATAAGGCATATTTATAACAATGGGTGTTAATGACACTTCCATTGGTACCCTCTGTTATCATTCAGTTACGTAGAGTGGCCACTGTGGTTCTAGAAATTAAATTTTACAGCCATTTTCTGCGTCGTCATACGAACCTTCTAAACAGGTTCACAGTAAAGCTACTTTTGCAATCTCACTCATACAAAGAGTTATGTGCACAGCGGCGAATTACCTGAATAACTCGACACTTTCCTCGTAGATATTTCGAAGTATGTGCTCTTTTTTACCCAAGGACAGCGTGAACTAGTTATTTCACGTAGTTCTGGGAATGTATCTATATGAATTCGATGTAATGCCTGCTCTCACAATACGTCTTGTTTTCACTGCAAGACCGATTTCACTCTGTGACTATCACATAGACGTCAGGAGAAATTTCCCTGTGTACTCGGTTACGCGTGAGCACCAAGAAATGGAAAAGTACATACATACGCTAGGCAGCAGCATTAATGTTGCGTTATGTTAACAGATGTGAGAAACATGCCCTTCACGGTGTACTGGGCGCGACAAAGAGCCGTCATATTCCATTGTTCGAGCATTGCGCTCAGAAATGTCTCGCAGGGAGCAAAGTAAATGAACACAGAAGTTTTAATTCATTCATTTTGTGGCGGAAACAATCAGTGATCAAGCATCTCTTCAACTGAAGATCACAAAAGAAGTAAAATCTCTTCTTCATTGGCTGTGTACAGAATTATTTCCCTTTTTGTTTGCTGCTGCATCTTGTCGGCAAATTACACGATAGCGCCTAAGCTTCCGAGTTAATTTTTTCACTCAGAGCGAGATTACAAACGTATTCTAAAGCCTTTACTTATACCATGCCAATATTTCATTCTCTGTAAATCAGGTGTATAAAGACTATTTTTGTCACAGTTAAGCTCATTTTAAATGGAGTTTTGTTTAATACCAAAATTGAAGTTGTATTTAATGTTCGCGTTAGAGTTTTTTAACGATATTACAGTTTTATTAAATGTTCACCTAGGTTTGCAAAATAATATTAAAACTGCAAATATAATTATTGTACGAACGTATTTACGTTTAAAAATAATTTTCTAATTGAATTTAAAAATGATATTCCAAATAAGCCTTTTGTAAATGTAATTTTATTTAGTAACATTAGAGCAGCAAATATTGAAATACAGCAGTGCCGAACGTTGATCCTTCATTATTAAAACAAGTTTAGTTTCGTTCAATGTTAATACAGTAGCATTCAATAACAACATTGCAGATGTAGTTAGTGCTACAGCAGTAGTTTTTAACATGAATAAACTTATTGTTGTATTAGTAAAGCCAGTTCATTAATCTGACACAATTCATGCCGCCATGCAGGACTGTTCATTAAAGTTATTTCAAAGGCGAGATCGGAACCGAAATGCGAAATTTCATAACTCTCGCAAAACTCACTTTAAATATTTTTCCCGCGATTCATGCTGGCCTGAACTACGATCAGGTCGCCCATTGGTCGCCATTGGAGCCGGTTGGCCGCTATCATTGAAGACTTCGGTGAAAAACAAGACTTAATATTAGTGATCAATTAGTTAAAGTGTCTTATTTTCAGAATTCGACCAAAGGGAAATTTGAGAGATTACTTTTTTTTGACAATGCATATTTTTCGTCAAAGATACGATGCTGATTTTATAGGGGATTCGGTGGCCATAGAACTGCACCTAAAAGAAAGCAATATGGCAGGAAACTAATTATGCATTAGCTGAAAAATGTATTTATTTCTATGTTTCGTGTTAACATCAGAGACGTAGGATGGAATTGATTTAGTTCTACCAAGAAACACTGCATTAAGTATTCATCTCATTAAAAATCCTGGTAATTTTTTTATCATCATTGTTTGAGTTAAATTCATGCTATGGCTGTGACAGTTGCCTATAAAAGGAAGATTGTACCGACATTTTTTCGTTAATTCTGTTGCCGGAGTTTATAAATTTATAAAATTGCATATCACTTGAAAAAAAATGGAAACGCCCATGGAAAAAAGACGCCGATTTGCCTAGGAACAACTGAAGAGGCGTGTAAATTTTACGTAAACTTAGACACGAAAATAGATTCAAATCAGGAGATAAACAGCAAGACAGCGACACCTCACAGCGTCACGGGACCGTTTGGCTGTTGCTTGCTTGGTTCGTCTCTCCGTCACCCACATTATTTCATAAAGGAATACGACTGTAGGCAGCGCTAACACGTGGTAGTGTCGTAGATAGGATACCGACTATCGCACCGTTATAAATGAATTTTATTTAAAAAAGTTGAAGGTTTTATTCGATAAAGTACTCTTTGAAAGTTAGTTGGTTATCATAGTTTGTTTATAAATAGAGATTTCAAAAGAAACGATGAGAAACATTTATAAACCTTTACATGCTTCACTGAGAAAATATCGCCTAATTCAAGAACAAATAAGAAAAATCAATCATTTCAGACGGGACGCGTATGCTAGTTACATGAAAAAAAATCCAAACACGTATAAACATTTTTCTTACATCTACCCGACTCAACATACACCTTACTTCCTAATTGCACAAAACAAAAAGCGTCAATGGAGGTAAATAATTATAAGTTCGTTTCGCAAAATAGAAGCATTGTAGGGCGCCCAGAAAACTCTCTGGAAGCACAGGCTCATCATTTATTCCTCAGTGACGGACAACCGCCGGGACCACAGCGCACGGCAGCATCAGTTACACTTCAAATTAGTGTCCGCTTGGCACGGATGATGGCAGCGTCCATCGATGTGATCGGTAATCACAACCGAGCTTTTTACTTCGCTATTTAGAATAAAGCAACCCCATTTCGGGCCCGATCGAAGCGAAATAAATGAAGTAGGACTTGCAGTTCCAGGACCCAACTTTTTCCTGCCAGGACATGTCGATATTTGAGACATCTAATCAGGATGTCGCTGTACGCAAGGGTGCGCTACTGAGCCGCCATTTGTCTCAATAAATTAGCGTGAAGTATTTAAATCATTCATGCCCTATGTCAAATCCAAGAAATTTTCAAGTAGTTACCAAAAAGAATTTAAAAGTTTTCATCAAGGTAGGTTACAGGTCTGAAATTTTCAGTACGCTAATAGAAATTTTTTAAAATATGTAAGTCACATATCAAGCCCTATAATTTTTAAATAAATTCGTGAAACATATTTTAGCGTCTTCAACTTGCACATTGAGCTCTGTTAAATTCACTATGAGTTAGTGAGAAGTGATAAAAAATTTTAAGTCGCCAATCGAACCCACTAAAAAGCACTTAAAATAAAAGTATTAAATTTTCTCCGTTTATTGTAAAAACTCCTTAGAAATACAGCTACATATCAATAATTCAAAAAAGCACTTCAATGAGAACATGAGATATCCACACTATCATATTAAAGCCTTTCGGCATACTCTATGGGTAAAACTCTAATGGTTTATGCATATAATAGGCATGAAAACCGATATCTTATTAATTGTTGAAGCCCACATAAGATGATTTGCGAAATCTTCAAATGCGCCTGAAAATATATTCATAAAATAAATAACCCAGAATCAAAAAAGATCCAAAACACTAGCCGAGTTTAACCTAAGAAACTGACCTCGCATCGGCTGCCAATGACGGCACTGGGAGCAGTCAGCAGGCCTATGACGTAAGACACCAGCGAGCCAGAACATCACTCCAACAGCAGCCATAAGTTCCAGCCCAATTAATGCGCCGAGATACAAGAATTACGGCTCACATTTGAAAATTGGGCTCACAAAGTCTAGTTTTGTGTCCCTGGGGCGTAAATCTACGTAATGATATACTGTAGTCACATAAAACATGCAAAATTATGCGTGTCCAGCTCTTTGCTCTACAGCCTCGTTTCGATGAAACAGTAATGGCTCATGCTAGCATCGTAATTCTGAGGTTGCTTTGAAACTTCTTTACATCCCGAAAAAATGTTCATCTTATTAAAAGTGAGACGACAAATGCGTGGATGAAAAATTAATAACTTTTTGATAACAAAAAAAAAAGACAACGTAAACTACAACGAACCACAAGAGTTTAATTTCCATTGTATAAAAATACATGAATTATTTCGCAAATACCTCAGCAGTGCAAGTTACTCGGTCTTGCAAGAACGAACTTAAACTTTGCAGTTTTCTTGTTACCAAAATGCAGCACTGACGTGTAGGAAATTTTTCAACATGAGAAAATGGATTTTTAAAGTTGAAACTGCATTCCTGAACAAAAATCAAAATATCACGTTAATGATGCGTCAATCCAGACATAATTTTCCCCACGAGCTAGACAATACATAATTAGGAAGCTTGATATTTTCGAGCAGTCAAGCGCGGCCTCACGTTTGGAAAGAAGCAGCTCAGCTCTTCCAAACCGTCGTCTGAAATATCACCGAGAGCCGAAATGAAAGGAAAAAGATAGAAGCAACACAGCAGACGAAAATAGGCGAAGCAAGAAACGGAGACGAAAAAGTTTTTCAGTAAATTGCAAGAGCACTCCAGCAAATCGGTGGCCAGAGAAAAACAAAAGACAGCATTCGCGGAGTGACAACTCGATATCACAAAATCTCGCTGTCGTTCTATCCGAAATGGCTACATCAGCGGCGCCCCAGTCGCAGCCTCGGGCAGCCAGGCTCTCCCGTGCAAGAGAAGTCATTCTTTAAAGTGGCAAGTGGTGTAAAGCGCCCAAAAGAAACCGTCGTAAAGTGGTCCCGGTGGTTTGTATTGTTTGGCCTGGACGTTTCCCTCGACCTCCTTTATTTTGTTGAGGAGACTTTCTGACCTAAAGAGATATGGAAGAGCCCAGAGCTGTAAACTGACCCCGAGATGCTGCCCGCGGCCCGCCGGAAGGGCGGCACGGCAATGTGATCACCTAAATTAGGAACGGCGACTTGTTTGTTTTGTCGGCAACGTTTTGATCCGGCGCCAGGAAACGCATGGCCGCTAAGTAACATTTAAAGGAAACGCTTCCACTGTTTCAACCTTAAGGTGATCCCACAGAAATTTGCTTGCGGTGTTCTAGCGGCTTGACCCGTGTTCAATTCTCGCTCAGGGTGATTTACTTTCAATGTTAGTTTACTAAATATTCATTCAGTGCGCCAATTAAGAATAAATATCGTATATAGTCTTACGTAGAAACAAAAATTTATTTTAATACCGACTGAAGAGATGAAAGAAAGAAATGGAACCGACGTGTTGAAAAAGATCAAAAATGGAGTAGCACACAAGCTGGTATAAAATAATGTACAAGGATTATTGATATGCTAAGTATATTTCTGGAGAAATTCATATCCAAGCGCAGGATATATTGACAACTCAATTATGAGTCAGACGAAGAAGCAAACATTGCTCGTCGAGCCAGTCGAGGAGGCCAGGGAGGATTTCACCACCCTGAGGATGAAGGAGGCAGCAGTGGACGCGCCAAGCGAGACCTCAGACCAAAAGGCAATCTCGCAAGACGCCTGGGCCCCACCTCCGTTCCAGAGTGCCTTCTGTGCGCGCGCACTGCACGGAATGCGCCAGTTTCAAATCCTCCAATAGGCGGCGCAATTCCGGACACATCATCACCAAATTTCGCCCGAGCGAGAGTCATAGTTGCATAATTGAAGCTGCAGCTAGCGCTCTTGAAAGCTGCGAGGTATGTCTAGAATGCAAACATTTCAACTGATCTCGAAAGCGGAAATACGGGACTCATCTCGGCAGCAAAACGCGCTGTGCCACGAGAGCCCAGAACGTTTATTTGGACTCGCTGTTCCCTGAGGCCACCGCACAGTTAGATCAGCGAGAGCGTTCACCACACACGCAACTTCGTTAAATATGAGAGCTGCAGCAGGTCTCTTCCCTCCGCCATGTACTTCTGCAGCTATTTTCATTTTTGCTTCTCTGAACCACTCTGGGACGAATTTTTATTGTTCGAGTTATACTTATACGCAATCTTTCAGTTTTTTAAAATTCAAACTCTTCTTCATATCAATTGTAAAATTGCAGAGCTGTATAGCAAATAACTTTCTCAGACGTCCTTATTATGTCATCAGATTACTGTAACATTACATGTTTCTTACATTTAACATCCAAATACCAAACGTGTAAAACTCGAATTTCCCATTTCACAGCATTTTACACCCGCAAATCTTTTTTATTTGAATTTCCTCCTAGCGCTCGAGCCTGAGGTATCGCAGCGCTCTCATTCCATGCGGCCATCTGGTCGTGGCGGTGAAGGTTGCCCCAGACACGCAGCCTCCCCACAATCTCTGTCATGCGATATGACCACTTCGCATGATTTGGAAGTTCCCTTGACGCCGTCCGAGACGATGGGCGTCTGCTGCATGATGCAATTTCCCTGCCCCTGTGAAGCCTGCCCCTAGCTGCTCCGGAGCCCGTCTGCGCTGCACACGAACGCCCCCGGGTGCGCCATCGCTCAAATCTCTTCTTACCAAATATTCATAGGCAGTGAAGTGCTCAGAACTCGCCCTTCGTTGAGTCCTGAACAAAAATAAATTCACTGCAAGTATTTTAATACTTCAAAAGTTGATATTTACGGCATTTTTTTCGTGACTCATCTGTGGAATTCTTGATAATCTTTTGGATTATTTTTTTATTACGTACGAATTTATCTATGGAGCAATTTCTTTTCAATATTTATTTTGTCGGCGTCGCACACGTTTGAAAGCTGTCCTTTTTTGAGTCATCGCTTATTATCCGTAATATTTATAAACGTATTTCTGCTTTGCTTTGCACTGATCTTCAATGTCTGGATGTTCTTTCAGTGAAATGAATTACATGCAACTGAAGAACTTGCTAAATTCCAACAACTCGTTCGATTTCATTTTGCGAGGTAGTACGACTGTTTTATTAATTGTTTAACACAAGCAACAATGAACTGCACAAAAAAATGAAACTTGTATGATGCCAAGCAGGTTTTCAGCAGAGCACGGAGGCTGTAAGGGCGATATAAGCCACCGTAGACATCACACTCGTCGTAGACTATTTGAAGCGGTCATGTTGCACTTGTATCACTTTTGTCAGACTTATTCACCTTTGCATCACTTTTTTTACAAGCACGCATTTTGAAAGACACAGAGTAGTTGTGTTGCACAATTGATCGCTTAGTCTTCAGGATAATTTAAAACAGTTACATATATTTATGTTAGACTTTTATATCCATCAGATGTAATAAATGTTACATTATTTTCCAAAGAATTTCTTTACACCAGTTCTATAGAATGATGGATATTCAAGTATATTCCGGGCCTTGGAAAATGTAGAACTTTTCTTTGTCTTGCAGAATAACAAAAGATGTTCTCTGTGCTGTGCCGTTTCTCGTTCGTACTAAATTTAGACTTACTCCCCAGAACTTATCCTCCAAGTTACGAGACCTGTGCTTCACATTTATTGCATCGTTTCTCCTAATCCGAAGTTTATTTTCCTGCAGGGATGACTATTTCTACCGTCCAACCTCAATTCTATTTGCGAGTTAACTTGTGTTAACAGGTGGAGCTCCGTTCTGGTTCTCGAGTCTGTATTTCAGAGACTCGAGGTCCCGTCCTCGTTTCTAAATTACACTAGCGAAATTCTGGCCCAAGACAACACTTGTGGCATTTTCGAGTTTCAAAGAGGCAACGTTCCTGCGCTTAATCCGACGGCGCTGCGTACGTCAAGACTGTGCGCCCTACTATGTTGAAGGCAAGCGAGGCTGGGGTCCAGACTACAACGTTGTAATTATTAATTAAGAGGAGGCCGTTTTGACACTAACGGACGCAGTGAGCCTCTTACACAAGATGTGCTTGTAACTACTATAAAAACATCCAAGATCCCCTCTGAGAAGATGAAGGTGAACGGTAGGAGCCAACGACGGTCTCGGGCGAGCGACGGCAGGGGTGGAGTAGGGCAGTTCGAAAGCTAAGAGTTCCCGCGATTTATTACCAGTCGGGAATTCATCAGCCTAACCATGAAGTAGGGGTCAAATTAAGGAAGCCTAACATGATGAAGTAGTTATTTTGTCTCTGGATTCAATTAGAAATGAATACTTGTGTTCAAGTGTGTGGAATGGCGAGGACCCATTCTCAAGATATGTGGCGAGTGCACTGTCTATGGAGAGCATGACCGACCGCTTCAACGTGGATGAATTCGATAACAATTTAGCAAATAAATCGGAAAAAAAGCAATCCCACAGCAATTTAATCACCTATTTTTATGAATTCCATTAAAAGAGAATTAATGAAGGACATTTTTATGTTGGAAGCTACCGTAATGGCATTTTTCCTGGAGCTGCGATCATCTCAATAAGCCGAAAATGAAGATGGGAGTCACCTAATTACATGATAATTTGGTAGCTGCGGGAAAGTATGAATAATACAATGAAAGAAAGAAATTAACTCGTTAACATGAGCTCTTTAAATCGCACAAGAATCATGGAAAGTTAAATCTGCATTTCAACTTACCAAGTAAGTATTCTCATGACCACTCAGGCAATCCGTAATTTCAAGAGACCCCAGAAAGGTGCTCGCATTTACAGTTGCAAGTAACGTACGCAGCTGCAGGCGATAAAAAGGAACTGATAACGCACGCATCTATGATGGAAACTGACATTATAATTATAGCCTTCAACAGAACTTCAGAGCACAAAATAAAAAGTTATTTTGATAGGCAGTTCAGAAAGTGATTTAATTATTTACAATACTAAGCTTGTACGCTCAAACAGAACGGCTTGTAAACGGAAGCAATGCCGTACCAATTCTTTCAGGATGTAACGATGCTCCCTGTACAAATTAATAAATTAAATAAAAGGTACCCCCCCGTTCTCTTCATTCAAGACCGAAGTTAATAATGTCGAGCAGCAAGCCTGCATTAGAGTGAAAACTCAACACTGAAACAAAGGCCACTATTCCTGCGCATCAGAGGTGTTCATCATAGATGATAAAGCAATGACTCCTAGGCATGTTTAGCTGAGCTCCATACTGCATGTTTGGATTATCGCTCGCTGATCCAAAGCCCACCTCCTTACACACAAAAAGTCATCTGAAAACCCCAGCTCTTTGAAATGGTAACCAACACTCACACGCTGGGAGTGAGAGAGAGCGAGAGAGAAGGAAAGGGTCATTTGCTAAAAGGCTGACCGAGAATAATCAGGTCGCAGATGTCATGCCTCCCGAGGGCGATCATTAATGTGTATTTGAGAGGACGTCATCACCGAGCATCGATCATGGACAGCGTCCCGGTGCCATGTGGGATGTACATTGAATTACCGTCGAGTGAAGCAATTTATTTTCGCGAGAGTCCTGCAATAATGAACCGCTCGATTCCGGCCGTACCAGCAATGTTAGTGGTGGCATCAGCACCAACAGTAGCAAAAGAACTTAGAAAAGCACCAGCAGCAACACTAGTAAGAGTAAGAGAACAAAAAGCAGTGGCAACACTAGTGAGAGCAAAAGCACCCTAATACTTAGAGAAGTACCAGCAGGAACACTAGTAAGAGCACCAGCACCACAATACTTAGAAAAGTACCAGCAGGAACACTAGTGAGAGCACCAGCACCACAACACTTAGAAAAGCTCCAGCAGCAACACTTGAGTACAAGCACCAATATCAGTAGCACGCTAGTAAAATCACGAGCACCTACAGCAGCTCCAATAACAACAGCATCAACGACAACAACAGCACCAACTGCATCATCAACACCAACAACAGCACTAACAGCAGCATCAACACCAACATCAGCAGCACCAATAGCGACATCACTAACAGCCTCGGTGCCAACACCGGCTGCAGGAACAGCAGTAGCAGCACTTGCGTTACATCACAACACCTTGCCGAGTTGTGGCGCCAGACGACCGCACACACGCTGGCCTGCTACGCCTCAACTCGTCCACTTAATTCTATAGTTAACTAAAGGAGCTAAAGGAGGAATTACATCTGTGCTACTTTTTAGGAAAGCCTCAGGTCTTGCCTCGTTCGCTGCCACATGAGACACACGTGTGTCATGAGGTATTTTACTACTCACAGCTCAACTGCTGCTCACCTGTGTTCAAGTGCTACTAAAAACTCTGGCCTCTGACGCACGTGTGCGTCACCCTTAATTATGTATCAGCTACAAGTGACACAGAAAAACGAAAAATCTTGAAAAACTCAATAAAAATAGATAAAATCAAACAAAAATGATTTTTGAGGGCAATTGTTTATTGAGAACAATTGTTTATTGAGAGTGTTTATTGAGAGCAATGTTTACTGAGAGCAATGTTTACTGACAGCAATGTTTACTGACAGCAATGTTTATTGACAGCAATGTTTATT
>VOMN01016108.1:0-11164 GCA_014899125.1 Orchestia grillus | reverse complement strand
TGTTATTAATCATTGATGTGCTGTAAATTGAATGCCTTCCTTTCTATTTAGGTTGCCCTAGAAGCCTTGTAGCTTATTCGGGCCTACACGTGGTATATATTCTGATCCCGGTTCTTCATCATTCCTCATGTGATTGTAAACCTGTATCTGATGTGAATTACTTGTGGTAAGTAAATGTTTCTAAATGTTTCACATAACAAATGTTATCTGTAGACTATCACATCCTGAATGTAAAAAAACAACCGTCGCTGACGTAGGTTTTTCTGTATACTGTTCCTAACCTGCACGTTCCCCAGAGTTCAAAATAGAAGTCTTTCAGCCACAAACATCCGCCATGCGGACCAGGGGCTTCTGAATCTCTTGTAGTTGCACTTGCCGCAGTCCAATCCCAGGCTCTCTTCCATCGAGGTGCTTGGTGACACTTGAGCTACCTGCGGTCTCGTTTTACGTGCATAAAATTTATGCAAACTTATGTTTGGAATCATACATATGCGTTTGGTAAATTTGCCTCTTCCATTACACAAGCTCCTGACTTTCCTTACTCCATATATGAATGTGTAAGCTAGTATTCAATAAATGGACGAAAACAAAGCATTCGAAACAAATAATTCTCAATTTTTCGTTCCAGTACTCCATTCTAATTAGTGATAAATTTCGGTGTCCAGGTCGGCAGTGCACGCGACAGCAGTTCGAGTGCCACAGCGGTGAGTGCATCGCCATCTACGACACCTGCAACGGCATCCCGCAGTGTGAGGACGGCAGCGACGAGGGAGTCGAGCTCAATTGTCCCTCCACTCAAGGTCCGCTGCAGAAACATGCTAATGATTACGGTTGGCTCTCTCTTATAGGCCATTATTTTTGTCAGACTTATTTCCTAACAACTTAGTTAGGAAATTGGCAAAGTGTCAACCAAACCTGTAGGACTGCCTTCGAAGAATCCGGGCTTTCAACTAAATTCTAAGGCATTTTAAAAATATTTCCCTGGGTACGTACAGCTCAAAGGTCAACTTTAGCGACAGTGTTGATGAGAAGAAACCGTGAATCAGTATGTTAAATGAAAAACATTCTAATGAATAATTATGCAACGTTCATATTGCTATATTAGGTATCTGTAGCAAAACAAAAACCTTCAATTCAAGATCATTGTTTGATAGAACGGAGTAACCTTTTCGTATCGGAAGAGTAAGTAGATGCTTATACAATGAATGACAAAGATATTTTGGGTATGTGTGTCAGGTGCCTTAGCAAAATTGTTGAGAGAAGGAAGAGGTCGTAACCTACAAGGGAAACAGCATGTGACGTTAGATGGAGTACAGACATTTTCAGAACTAAGAAGGATAGCAAAACAAGTTGCATCGAAGTGTGACTTGTACACCGTTTTCTGTGGCTTGTAGACCGTAGTTGACCATACTCAAAGTCAGGATGGGTGACTTGTAAGCAGTATCATTCCAAATCATAATACTTTTCCGAAATTTCAATTTTTCCAAAATATGTTTCTAAAATTGTCGCATTTTCCTCTTTATCGTCATAACAGTCATGTTCGTTTTGTCGCTAAAGAGTGAAGATTTCACTTATCACTCCGTTTCCTAAATTTTCAGATCCGACTCAGATTAGGACAAACGATGACCTGGCAAGCGACCTTCTTGCCTCGTCAGCAGGGCATCCACGAGCGGGGTCCCCTCGCTCTGGGATGGCTGAGGTAGGAACAGCGGGATCCCGGGCTGGATCTGAACAGGCTGCAGGGGCCGACATTGGCAAAATGAACGAGGAGAAAATACCCTCTTTGCAGAACGCGGGAGACTTGACAGATTTACTGTACGGAGGCTCTGGCTCATCTCGGAAAGGGATGTCGGAAGGAGAGAGTAGGGGGGGATCTGAAGGGCCAGCCGTCCCCGTGACAGGGAAAGGAAGAGACGGGGGAGAAGAAGTGCGGCAGGGGTACGACAGCGCGGGCAGACTGCGTGGAGCTGATCACTCAGCGCAGCAGCCGCTGCACCCGCAGCAGGGAGCAGCCCCGTACGGTGAGGCACTTCCATGAACCCAATAATGCATAGCGTGCATTTTTATGCATACTTGGTAGTTACAATACAAAAGATCGAAAATAAGGGCAATAGATGTTATATTGATAATGCAGTGCTGTTACGATTTTTGGCCGAAATAACATACACATGAAATTCAAAAGTGATGCAAAACTAATTTACTTTTGATGATTGATTTTTAGTATCTGATGTTCTAGCCAACCGTATACGGAATTGGATTTACTTCAGGCACTGGACTATATTTTTCGTTCGAATTTGATTTCTGATGCAAGTGACTTACTAACAACTAAGTCTCCAAGAAGTTGGCAAATTTTATTGAGGAATAAATTCCATGTATTAATGTGTTAACTACGCTGAATGAGCTATGGTGTGCACGAGGTAGAATGATTGATATGATCTTATCGTTACGAAATTTACTTTCAATAAAATTTAGTTTTAGTGGAACACTCGAGTACGACAGTAAAAAGAAGTTGAAGCAAGCTAGTATCGTGCGGTGCAGACATGATATGAATTCTTGCGTTCACAGCAACATTCCGTATGGCTGTACTCCTCTCATTTTTCGTTTTCGAGGAAGTATTTGTACACGTATACATTTTAATTCGTAATTAATACGACATGCTTCCACGTTAGCACAGTAGCTAGCAGTTCAAGGGAGCCTCGCCTGAGGAGCATTGCACGTTCCACAATCTTACTC
The DNA here is from genome assembly GCA_014899125.1 of Orchestia grillus. Lineage (NCBI taxonomy): Eukaryota > Metazoa > Arthropoda > Malacostraca > Amphipoda > Talitridae > Orchestia > Orchestia grillus. The sequence goes on along the minus strand of VOMN01016108.1, from coordinate 8,431 downwards.
GTAATGTGAAGCTCTCGTTAAGTGAGACAATTTCCCCATGGAGTCAGATTAAAACACAGTAATGCATCATATACGTAAAAGCTGATTCAACAGTCTCGACTGACTCATTACCTTCAAATCTGTCAGAAGCATTGGCGCGACTGGCACTTTCTTCAGCATCATCATAAGCCCTAAAGGCGTTTCGAAACATTTGCTTTTGTTTACGCTTCAAAATTTGTCAAAAATACATATTACATAGCATCATTACTGAACGCATTGGACTCATGAATAGCCCTTGCCTTCCAAGGGTGAAACCTGTCACCGTAAATACGATGATGCAGTTTCCCACACTTTAAGCATCTCCTTCAATGCATTGGAGCATCTGTGCAACCAACATGTCCTCCTCAGGTGGGGACAGAGGCATATTCAGCCACAGAGCCACGCTGCTCGACTCGTACGGTCGTTACGGATCTCCCTCGGACGGGTGAGTGAAGGCAAACTCCAACCTGTGCTGCGCAGGGAGCCCAAGTTCGGAGCACGTTTCTCTATTTACAGTCCCAGATTCCCTTCTCCTGAGAAATTTTTAACTAGAGTAGTTTTAAATTTAATTTGACGAAAAATGTAACGCATTTCATGAATTTAATCAGTGTTTTTTAACGCTTGTTTAAGGTTTTGGACTCTAATAGTGAGTGAATTAGATTTCTTTCGTTCCTTCTCGTTCGAATGTCATCAATGCCGTCCGTTGACTGTGTGTTTTTGAATCAGTCAGTATTCGAAATCCACTGAGCTCGCCTTAGTGAGGAAACCCAAGCTCATGGGCATCTGAAGATTTCTGAATTTAGACAAGGTAATATTGGAGAACTTGAAGTGTGTTTTATTCTCAAGCCGCTCATAAAACAACCAAACCGTAAAAGTATCGTATAATACTCAAAATGGGACAACTGATCTTGCTGCAGAATGCGGAACGGTAGTGGTCGATAGTCAGATCACTGATATTATTAATAAATTTATGAGGTTATAAACTTAGTATTGGGATTTTTCTGCAAATAAAATTTTCCGAAAGATAGCTCATAGTTCGTGGAAAAATTACTGAGAAGATAGGGGATCATAAGACTTTTAACATGTGGGGAGAAACATGTATTCAAACCAAAATATAGCCATGGAAATAACAATACTTGTGTCATTACGTTTACATGGACTGAAGTTATTCCCTCAGCGCCGCGTTGCGCCTCAGACAAGTTGATGGCGAGGAGAGACACAATAAAACTTGATTTTTACATGTCATTTACCGACCAAAAACGCTTCTGTGTTACTGAAAATGTTTGTTCTGGATGGGAGGGTTACGTGTCCGACACATTTCGCCTCTAGTGCGGTGCAAGGAAGGCTCATTGAAGAAAATTTTACCTATTATTTGGATTTTCGTGGACATCTGATTGTTTTTTCAGTGACTCAGAATTTGGAATATAAGTTTTTTCATCTACGGAAAAACAGCAATAGAATTTTTTATTTAAGGTATGGAGTATAACGGTAAATAATACGCGAGTACATACTATGACGTCTTACTTATTCACAATGGCCGCCTGTTATACAAATATTTTTCCTCCGAGTCTGTCACTGAATTTTGACCGGAAGGAAGGTGCTACGACGGCATACTAATTTGAGGAAGAATTTCTTAATTTATTTTCAAGAATTATTAATTTTCACTGCATTCGATTAAATAGGTCGCTTTCGAGGAAACTAAATATTGAATATTGCGATTGATTTGCTGCAAGCGTGTGACTAGCTTATAGAAACACGTTTTACTGAAATATTTTTTTTAATACAAGTTAGTAAAATCGCAAAAAATTAAACTTCTATATGCTAGGTACACGCTTTCGATATTTTTCTCGTAATTTTCAAGATTTTTTCTCCTGAAAATTAATTGTGCTAATAAGAACCTTTATTAATTCAAATACGTTTCACCGTTGGATTTTCAATGCCTTACAACTACTGGTGTGGTAAGGGATGTGAGGAATGTGTGGTTTAAGTTTCCTTTCGCAAGGGAAGTACTCCATGGTAACATGCAGTACCTTGCCTGGGCCTCGGTCGAACACTGAAAAACTCGAAAGCATGTGAAATAAATATTTCTCACAAAAAATACTCTAAAAATTTCTTAAGAATGCTACCTAGGAAATTATTGTTTTAAGAAATTAACTACAATATTACATAAAAGGGTATTGGAGCTTTGCAAACTGTAAATCAACAATTACTTCAGTGCTCCTTCACATATTTTTTGACATGAGCAATACTCTCCTGTGCGAAAATATTTTCTATCATCGGTTTCACTGTTTTGTATAGGAGACTAAATTAAAAAATCAGAATTCTTCCCCTTCACAGGCAAAAAGAGCTCATATGCAATTAAGTTGTACCAGAAATAAAGACTGTGTATTAAACTGAAACTTTAAGTTCGTTGGATTCTGGAAATAACTTAGTAGGGATCTGATGCTATGTTGAAGTACGTGGATGCCATACTGAAATACCTCGAGTAAAAATTTCAATTGACTTTCGGTTTAGGTTGTACATATCGCAGCAAAAGCGATTTAAATTATTTATTGGAATGAAGAACGGAATATTCTTGGTATGGAATCAAGGTAAGAATTTGAATAATGCCTTAGATGTTTGAAATTCATCGCTAAAGGAAAAGTTCGGCCATACATCAATGAATAATATTTTTTACTTCTAAATGAAGGTCGCGTACGTTAGTTTGAACATAAAGTTTATGATTTATTTTAAGACTCATCATTATAGTTAGTAAACCTAAATAGTCTGATTAAGCATTTCCCAATTTAAAAACCAATCTGTTCAGAAGTCATTATTCTGCTAGGACTTCCAATTCAGGCACAAAATAGGTTGAAGAATCTGCCTACCTCAATAACACCAATTTCAATTTTACTGGGAAAATTCAGAACAGGGTTTTAAATTCTTCGTAAATGTAACATGCGCTTATATTTTGACACTGTAGCTATCTTTACATTGATCTCATGCTACCCCGAACAAAAGCAAGAAACTTTCGAAACTTCCATTTGATGTTCAAAGTAGATTGAATCTCGCGAGTCTCTCGATATTATTTTCTGACAACGGCCCAACTTTACCCTTACGCTCATCGATTTGTTCATTATTTTTTTTTGTGTTATGTTAGTTTTTCTATGGGGCAATCGCTCGAAAGCACTCGGTATCACGAGGCTGTTTTGTACGTAGTCTGAGACAGGCAACAAAATATAAATTCAAATTCGAATCGGTCACTTAATTGAATCCATTTATTTAAATTAAAACATTATAAGATGCTCACAAAGAAAGTATAATTGAAATTTTTAACCCACAACATATTTTAGCTCAGTAAATTTTGAATTATTTTACTGGGATTTAAATCACAATCTCGTACAATTACTCCGATTGCTGAAAACAAGATCGTCACAGACTTCAGTGTCTCCTTTAGTTAGACTTCAAAACATAAAGAAAATAATGGCAATGAGATTATAAATTGATTTTAATTTTATGTTCAGCAGGTTTTACTGAGGATGAGCCAAGGCCATTAAGTATTCGAAATAAGTTCGAACCACTTCTTATGTTCTTGTTATTTGATTCACGTTCAACTAGCAGGACCCGATGAACTCAAAATTTAGATAAACAAACTTTAGAAAAACCAGCCCATGAGAAGAGGTCCCCTCAAGTGTTGGACAGAAGTTAAAGGTTCAGGGCAGAGATAGTCCGGTTTNAGCAAAACATGCAACCCGCATACAGGATACTTCGCTCGAGACCTGAAATCTCACATGAAAAGGGGCGAAGTGTGACGGAACGGTAGGTGCGTAGGTAGGTACAAGCGCATTAATATATAGATAGATAGATTGAAATTCATATTGAATTGAAAAAGACTAGGCTCGAATGAAATTATCTTCAACGAATAAACATTTTTTATTTGAGGTAATTCCATTCAAGTGTCGCTATTCTCGTCGGAGAACAAAGTCCAAAAAACGTCGAGAACTGCCTACCTTATTCTTTTCTTGTCCGCAGAAGCTACTCCAACACAGAGGATGTGCAGGGCTACGCAGGCAGGAGCCGGGCCTCTGGCTACTACGACTACAGCGCCAACAGGCCGCCTTCTTCTTCGGGATACGCGGCAGCGCCGTACCTCGGTGGGCACTTTGTCTGGCACTCTACGATGAGGCTCTAAGTATCAGACTTGAAGAAGGACTCCAAATCTGGGACGAAAATTGAGTCTCTCTCTCTGTGTATGAAATATATTTTTTGTGTAACCTTGCGAGTACTTGCAATCACATTCATAAAAGAAATAATTCGCCAACCGTGTTTCCAAGATAGTATGAAGGTAAAAGTGTTCCAACTGATGGTGTATTAATAATTGGAACATTTTAGAATTATTAATTAAGATGTCAGTCCCCAATTAGGATAGTTTAAGCGAAAGTCGTTTTATGCACCAATTTAGGCATCAATTACATCCAATGGCATCGTAATTCATAATCTCAATTTAAGAATTAAAATATGTATTTTTAAGCAAAAGTGTACATTACAATAGAATTGATAATAGTTATGTGAGTTCAGTTTGAGAAGTGAAAAAAATGATCCAACTTTTGATGGCTCACATAGTAGAGCTTACAGCTAGATAGCAACGTTATATCAGCGGTAAAAAATATTGCTTTAAAAGGTGAGAAGTTGTCGATTAATTCATTTTTTTGAACCTATTTTGACCAAGTTTGGATGAAATAAAGTGGAGTCTGCTACCATAGGAGGAACTGATAAAATATCAAACTGAATAGCTTCGTAGTTAAATGATTTTAGAGATAATAAACACAAAAGAAACACTGCGACCACTATTCTGTTATAATTGAAAGACTTAAGCAGTAGAATATATTTTTTCTATTTGCTTTAGACAGTTTCCGTGTTGAAAAACATTCACTAAACCAATTGTTGTTCGGAACCGTACAATAAAGTTTGAAGATATCTGTATAATTCTTAGTCAGACATTTCGTTCTGATGAACTGCGAGTTCAACATAAAATATTTGTTTATTTCAAATTGAGATCCGTTTGGTCCCTGTAACGTCGTATTGGTGTTGAAACGAGTGCAGCATAATTTTTATAAGTTTAACAAACAATTAAAATAACGCTGATATACGTTTTAATATACGTAAAATTGTAGAAATACGTAAAATGAAAGCTATCAGAGGACATAAATTCCTAACGATTAGTCTTGTTGACAACGCTCCATCAGGAAATTTTTTGTTAGCTAATATAATATTACCTACACAATTTTAGTTCCTTGTGGCCTTGGTTTACATTGAGACACAGTAGCATCAGTCACATGCTCTCTGACTTTTGTGTTAGTAAACGTTATCTCCGATGCTCCTCATCAAGCCCAAAAATAATTAAACATTCAAGTCGTGCGGTTGATCCGTGGAGTTCGATAATCAATTACGCCTACTTAACGATTATTTGTGTTAACAGTTATGGAAAAATAATACATCTAGGGATTTACCTCCAATGAAAATAATGTATTCTAAATAACATTTGGGAAACATTACGCAGTGGAAGACAATTGTCAACATTGCATGCGCATAACATATTTGTAGAATTGAAAAAGACGTTCGTGAGGAATCCTATTCCGAATTACAGTTCGTATGGTATTAAAAGTGGGCTTGATAATCACTGTAAATATTGATTAAGGGTTAACTATGGGAAAATGAGTAGTGTTTTCAATTTTTGTGACCAATGACAAAAAATTTCCAAAGCATTTGTAATACAAAAGAAATTATTCCTGTGTCCAAATCGTTTAGAGAGGTTATTCACGAGCGTTTGAACGAGAGCTCGCTTGTCTCTGAATTACATTCTATAATTCATTGCGTCATCGATGAGAGACGCAGGCAGTGAGCTGGTTAAGAATCGCATTTCTTTAAACGAATAAGTTATTTCTTACATAACCTGTCAAAAACCCCGTTACTTACCTGAATATTTTATTAAATGTTTCGCTTTTCGCTGTTAAAGAGTGCAACCATCTTAGGAACATAGGATAGGTCGTAGGCAATAGGGTTAGAGTAGATAGGTTTGGGTATTCTATCCTATGGCTACTGGCATCCTAAGGGGGACACAGTTAGGTCACCTCAGCTATAGCCAGGCTTTCGGGACTTCTATAGTTGGTGCCACTTTACTTCTTTCCATTCTCATGCCTCATTCGTTGATTATTCTTTATCACTTCTTCCTCTTCCTTCTCAACTTATGGTTTCTGTGCGCAGGAAGTCCTGTGTGGGAACACACCTTTGCATTAATTCCATGTTTCGTGAAGTCCATACTAGATGCTCCCTTATTTTCACTCTCTTTGGTTCCCATTTCACGTGGATAGGGAGCTGTAGACTTACTAATAATGTTATCTAATCTAAAGTATGCAACTGGAGTCTGCTTTTTCTAGACCTCATCGACACTATCTGAGAATGTGGGACCAGCTTGTGTGCGTCGTTTATGAAGACAATGTATTATTCGTGGATGTGTTGCCATAATTACTCCTCTGACGTACAAAAGCAGTATCGTAGGATATCTTAGGTTGTCGTCCAAGATGGAGTACTCGTAATCTCTGGCCGAAATTGTAAGTAGAAAACATAATTTTAATTTTTAAAATAAGGAAAAATAAAGTACACATCGGAAAAATTTAATAGAACAATAGAGGAAACGGAGCATTGGTTAGAAAAGTACAATGATCAATAATTCATTTCATTCGAAACCATAGGATCGAAAGCGTTATCTCACATAATATGAACTCCAGTTTTCAGAAATATATTAACGTCCTTATTTTACGCGAGTGATATTATAGTATAGATATTAGATGGTCATAGAGCCATTAAATTTTATATTGTCGTAGAGCTGTAGGAATTTAAAATCAAATATGGCAACACATACGAGCTCAAGTTAATGATATTCTCGGGAACTTTTCACCGACAATTCTTTTGGCTCTGGAAATAGCTTTAACTTGATTCACAAGGAGAACTGATACCAAAATCCACGGCTATTTTGCAATCACAAATTCTCAATTATGTAGTACCGACATCAAAGTCGACGGCTGTTTTGTACACATGTTTACAGTAAGCGATGAAATTATTCGTACACTTTCCGATATTCAATATAAGTACTTCTTTCTTGAAACCTGGTGTTTGTACAGTCGTAAGGTTTTTATTTGTTTTAAGCTCGTGGAAACGAACACGAAACTCAATTTTTAGAAGAATAGGTTCTGTGGAAAAATGCAAGTAAATTTTACAAGGGCTATGGGGACAAAAATTTTTAAACAATCGGGAAACTCCTTTTGACTACGTAGATAAGGACCATAAATATATGGAATTTACATCAGTTTATCTGCTGTCTAAATCGTTCTAGATCTTTTTTACGTGAAAATGTTATAGAAAACTCCACCGTACGTAACGTGGTGCAAGAAGTGCTCTGCCTTGTAATTCACACGTCAAAGTCACGATTTGTGAGACAAAAGAGCTCAGCGTTGGCTAGGGACAGAAAATCATCACCTTTTCAAATCAGGAAATAGTTTTGGGAACAATTCCTAATGCTTCGTTGTTTGACATTCACGAATGGAAAAATATCCCAGCTGAAACGGGTTCGAATCTCATCAAAAACCATGGGAGAAGACTACAATGAGATCATGCTACTGATTATTATTATTGTACTTATTTTCATATCTTCTTATTTTAGAATAATTTGTCTTCACAACTTACGAAAAATTGACTCGTTATACTTCCGTAAAGCCTAGACTTCTGAAGATTGAGTTTTGTAATTGATTTTCCTTACACGTAAACTTACAAAACAACTAGGACTGCACAAATACTAGGTTTTGAAGTATTAGTAAAAATATTTAACATTGGAGGGTATACGAATGAGTTTATCGCTCTATATGCCCTTTCTTTCAGTAGTATTTTTTCTTAAATTTTCCAATAATTTCTTTCCAGGTGGAGAATACGATCCTCGATCAGGGTACCGCCGAGGCGACGCGCTGGAGCCTCCCCTGAACCCAGCCCCACACTACCCCCCCAGAGGGCAGCCCAGCGCTGTGAGTCTCCTGTTGCACCGAAACACATTCGCTTAGGGTGCACCACTGCTGTGGTTTCGGTGTGTGTGTTGAATTTATGTGTGTGTGTGTGTGGAAAACACGACTTATGTATTGTTTTTGGGCCAGCACATCCGTTGAAAAGATTTCAAACTCCTTTATTCGAGCCGAGTGGGCTCTGTGGCATAGTGGTAGCGCGGTGGTCTTAACCGAAAGGACCTGGGTTCGAGCCTCGGTTCAGGTGAGGCTTTTCACGCGACTGCGGAGTAGAGTACTTCCCTTGGAAAAGGAAGTTTAAACTACGCATTCCTCACATCCCTCACCACACCAGAAGTTGTAAGGCATTTAAAACCCAACGGTAA
>VOMN01016098.1:0-20082 GCA_014899125.1 Orchestia grillus | reverse complement strand
TCTAATGAAATACTTCGAGCAAGTTTAAATTAATGTAGAATGCCATCCAAAAATACCGTTTGAATTTTAAGGACACTTTGATGATGGATTGAATTCGAGAATATTAAAATTACGTTAAGGTTCTCTTATCAGTAACTTAACTTAAAAATCGCCTGGCTAGGAATGTCATGCTACCGCATGCTATATAAGTGTACGTGTTATTATGAATAATATATTATGAATAATATAACACCTAAAGGTTTCAAATGCTATTGACCACACGTGAAACTGCACGAGCTATCTCATTAATGCATAAGAGACTTTAACAAACATTATTAATGATCAAAAGGGCAAAACTAAGTAAAAATTCGTAACCAAATATAAATCAAAATCCAATCCACAGTACAAGTGGAGGCATGTATAAAAATGACCACACACGAAATCATGAAATACACACGTGCCTAAATTCGACGCACGTGGAGACAACACGTGTCAAACTTGACGTACGTGGAACCAAACACGCTCTAAAATTTTATGCCGAAAGAAAAATACACGAGCAAAATTTGGGTACACACAACAGCCTACCGGCGATGGTCGGGCACTTAAACACTTAATCACAAAGTTAAACTTCTTATGAACTAGATGCTTACGGAACGTTTCGCGTGCTACAGACTCACACTCTTGGAGCATCGTAATGCAGTGTTAAGTTCCCGTACAGAACTCGGTCTTCGTTGCACTCATCTTCGGCACTGTTCAGATTCCCGGCATCGGAGGTGGAAAGATTGGGCAAGATGAAGACTTCGCCCGAAGTTACCAAGTCGTTCACAAATACACGTGCTGCTGAACACCCACATACACATAGACACTCAAATTTCCTTCCCCGAGGGAGACCAAACTAATTCGCGAACTCAAAATAAAAGATAAATCGTAAAAAGTGTGTTATTTCTATCCACTCTCAATGAGAATGCCATTTACCCGGCACAGCCTTACCATTACAAAAATCTTCTCTTGATTTGTACAGAGTTAAACAATGAAAATTTGTATTTGAGTTATGGTATGTTTTTTGAAAAGTACGAAAAAGCTTATAGGAACAACATTAGTTAAAGGCTGATTACATGCTTTCTTATTGGTAAATGAATGCAAAAACCAACATGTTGTAATCAGCTTCATTAGATATTAAGTCTTTTCTTTCATTCTTTCTTCTTCTTCGTAAACGCTTGCAGATCCTTTGACTGAAATTATATTGTTGATATAGATCCTTCACCTTCATATTCATGATCTTGTTGACTTAAGGCTTACACAGTTTTAAATCCTCAAAACTGCTGTACCTTGCTGAATGAATGCGCGGATTCGTAAATTCTTATCCATTTATCTTTCTTTTGCACGAATTATCATTCATTCATAACATTTAAGAATATATACTCCTTCATATACCAATGAGTATGTGCGTAAAAATATCCATCAATGCGGTAGTTGTAGTTTAAACTTAGAGCAAGGAGTTTAAATATAAATATTTGTATCAGTGAGGGCATTCCTGTTTTATTTTAGACGACGAGCCACATGTGGTGTAATATAGTTGTAAAATAAAGTGAAACAATAGCGGTTTTCCGTGCTTTTATACACGAGCCTTAAAATATATGAACTACAAATTTTCTTATTCGTTTCAGTTTTAAAAATATTGCATTCTTAAAATGAAATTATGAGATTCTTATCATAACTCATGTTTTAAACAGAGGGACCAATAATTAGAAGGTCAACTATTCAGGCATGAACTTTAAGTATTTTAAATGAGTGATAGTTTTGAAAGAGTCACACTTCTGAATGGTATTATTACTTTTTTAATGCAGTATATGCGCTTTAATTTGTATGCATTGATTTTATTTAATTTTTAGAGGAAATAGAGGGATGATTAAAAATGGCAACAACTTTATGGCAGCAGTACTGGTCCAACATGCTTCTTGTCTGTGAGTTGGTCAGTGCAGTTTGTCAGGCCAGGGGTAGTGGTGTACAAAATTCATTTTAGAAATGCAGTTCTTTGGTAAAATTTTCCAATTTGTAGGTCTGTCTTTGTTCTTGTCCTTTTATTCATACAAATTCATTCGTTCCCGTGGCATTGAACCTTAATTGGCTCGTCTTTCAATTATTTGAAGAAAAAGGCGCCTTGGCTTTGACCCAAAGAGTACCAAGAATCAAGGCCGAGTTCTCTAGTCATAGTATAGAGCCTGCAGGTAAGCATTTTGCAAATCTTCGTTAGGCTGTTCATAAAATTGGACATAAAATTTCATGCATGAAACTTTGGGCAGCACTTGGGACAATTTTACTAATGGTCTGTATTAACATATGTAGATATTTTTCTTTCTTGCAATTCATCGGTCGTATCGTTGAAAGAAATTTGAAGTTTCTATCTCCCTCCTTTGTTTCAGTGGGTAGTAAGTACAAAGCCTGATAATTTTTCAAGTTATATTCATTTATAAGTATAATTTTGTAAATTATCAAACAGTGCTTAAGCAAATGACAATACTTGAGGTTTTGCAGTGCAATTGCACCTAGCAGTAACCAGGTATGTAATGTCAAAATAATGCTATTATATTATTATTTTGAATAAATAATATGCATTTCAAAAATGTTGTACTGTTTTATTCTCTGAAATTGTTTTGTTTGGGAGAAGTAAAATTTTTGGTTTATACAATTTAAATGGTACTCTAGTGAAGTTCCTTACCAAGTGAAATGTCTAAGTGAAACTTTCTACACAGTTATTAATGGATGGGATTCAGAGTGCATAGTTTAGATGATAGGGTCTGGTTAGTTACCAAAGTTTGCCTAGTATGGATGGCATTCCATTGCTGCACCATTAGGTTACCTTAGTCTGAGGTTCTCAGCTGTAAATAGGCCATGACTGGCACTCCATTGCTGCACCATTAGGTTACCTTGGTCTGAGGTTCTCAGCTATAAATAGGCCATGACTGGCACTCCATTGCTGCACAATTAGATTACCTTGGTCTGAGGTTCTCAGCTATAAATAGGCCTTCAGCTGCAAGACTTGTTTCTTCTGTGTTCATTTCTTTCAATTTTCTCTTCTTTGCTATTTCCATTAATATATACTTTAGTGTGGCCAACTGCATAAGATGTTCTTGTTCATTGTATAGCCTTCATGTTGGTGTTAGTCAATAAGAATTGTTTGTAAGTGTTGGAACCATATTTTTGTGACCTATAATGAGAAAAAATTGTAAACAATTATTTTATATTGCTCAATCTGTCTCACTTGTGTGCTTTCTCTTGATTAGGTTTTTATAAATTAATATTGTTTATTGACGTAACATAATTTAGCTTTCTAGTGGTAGTCCAGACTCAGAACTTGTAAAAATGCTGACCTAATTTCTGTAGTAGTTTGCCAAAGTTTTATCAATAGGGAAACATTTGAAATATTTTTTATTTAGATTTTTCTATGCTTTTAAATCTTTTAAAAATAGAAAAATAGGAAATAAATCTTTTATTATATAGAAAAAATTCCTTTGAAACCAAAGTGAAGGTTGCACTAGGAATAGGACATTCTATGCAGTTGATCCTAGTAACTTGAGTATTATCAGCTATCTTTTTTGCCTGTTCTGCCTTTTCTAACTTCATTTACTGTTTCTGTGCACAGGGGATCCTGTAAGGAAATGCACCTTGTGCATAAATTCCACATTCTCTATAATTTTTACTAAATGTTTTTTTGCTGTTCATACAATGCAGTCTTGGTAATCAAAGCATTGCAATCAATACCACTCCTATTATTACTACTTATGAATAGATATTTTTGACAATATTCTAATTGTTGTCATCTTTCAGGTGTTGGTGCACAAATTAGTTGATCAGAGGTAGTGTCTACAAGCTGCACTCCATCAAACAGTCCCCAAGTTTTTTTCACAAACATACATCATGGGTTATTATCAGAGTGAGAACCAGCCTCAACAAAATCAAGAAAATCTTCGGAAAATGAGCAGTGCAGATCTACAGGCAGGTGCTGCAGTTAATGCTGCAATCAACGGAGAATCTCAGACTGAATCTTTCATCGGCAGTGATCAGTGCTATTTACCTTCAGCCGTTGCCTCAGGTGATGGCTTACACATCAACAATGTGGAGAATTCTCCCTCAATTATAGATGACAATGATTCTTGTTCATCAGGATTTAGCAGTGAAGTAACATCACCCAGAACAGGGAGCAACAGACAAGAGCATGCAGAGAACAACGTTAAGAAGCCATGCAGCTCCAGTTCGACAAGTATCTCTTCAGTGGATGATGGCCTTGAGTTGGATGCAGCCAGTGAAAGGAATGCAACTCCAAACACTGTGCAAGAGCTTCAAGGTGAAAAGATCACTGCTGGTGCTTGTAATACCAAAAAAGGAAAAGCTCTCCCAAAGAAAACTAAAGCTGTCTGTCCCACAAGTGGCACTGCAAAGGCTTTGTCAAAGGCCCACTCTGAGCTGCCTGAGGGAGGCATCTCTGTGGCTGACTTCAGTTACCTCAAAAGAGTGGGGAAAGGAGGTGAGGGACCTTTCATGACAAGTACTACTGGGTGTAATTATGCAAATTGAGCCATATTCAAGGGGCTCATATTTTTGTTAATGAATGTGGGAGAGGGAAGTTCGTTGCTCATCAAAACTCCCTAGCCTTCAAACGGCTCGTAGTATTTCTAGGAATTTATGGGCTAATTTATTGAGAACCTGTAAAAAAAAAATATATTAGGCTGAAATTTTCCCTTGACAAGTAGGTAGGTTAATTCTTGAGGCCCTGGTGTGACTTTTTTTTTATGATACATGAATTTAAATTTTTACATTGCTTTAATGGACTCGAGTTCACATTTTAACTTCTGGTAGTGAATGTGATGTGTAAAAAAAACCTGTTACAGGTAACCCATTTGTGTATTTTTGCAGTCCAACATTCATATAAACACCAAACAAAAATACAAAAAAAATTAGTTTAGTCAACAAACTACTTCAGGGCATGAAAGGTTGATATTCCTTATATTTCAATTTTTTGTGCATAGCTGTTTAGGATCTTTACTTGGCCATTTTTCAATCATAGTTTCACTACTCAGTGCTTTCAAGTGTGGATCCTGAAGCTTAATTATAAATAATGAACAATGATTCATCTTGTTTCAAGTAACAAATACTCTTATTTATTTCTCTTTTATTGTACCAACATGTGTGTGTGTCAGACTGTTTAGCTGTACCCAGAGTAGTGTACAACCAGGCTCAATGCTAAGAACTGTTAGAGGAATTTATTGATATTTTTCTGTTTCATATAAAATATAAACCTTATGGAAAGATGGATTGAATATAACACCAAATAATTCAAATTTTAATTCTACGTTATGCGTCAGCCTTCGGAGACGTGTTTCTGGTGCGTAAGAAGACCGGCCAGGATGCGGGCAGCATCTACGCCCTCAAGATGATCTACAAGTGCAAGGTGGCAGACGACGAGTACCTCACGGTGCACTTCAGGAGCGAGAAGGAGGCACTGCAGCGGGTCAGGACTGGGCCCTTCCTCTCCACCCTCTACTACGCTTTCCAGTCCCTCGAGCATCTCTTCCTCGTCATGGGTGAGATTTGGTCTTCTCTTGAGTGGATGAACTAGCTTAGTTTTTGTGCAATGTTGTACTTTTGATCAAGATGGTCATACTTGGCAGAAGTCAAAATGATCATTTATGGTCAAAATGATCATTTATGGTCAAAATGATCATTTACGGTCAAGGTCTCTCATTTGGTGAAATATATGTTTTTTAAGTGTTTCATTTATGGTTTTGGTGTCATTGATAGTTAATAATCATTGATATAACTTAGTGTTGTATTGAGTAGGACTGAAAGTTTTGTTTTTATTAATCCTCAAATCTCATTAAAAGTTAGATGGACTTAATAGAAAATTTTTGGCTCAAATGTTAACTTCTGAAATAAGTAGGGAACAATATATTTTATTGTCAGTGGGAGGTTATCTTAGAAAATTTACTCTGGTATCAACATCTGTTGCTAAAAAATCAAGTTTGGTAGTTAGGAAAAGTACTCTGAACCTAAAAAGTTGACTTTTAAGTTGTGCCACAGATTCTGTAAGGTGATCCATTAAAGTCTCATTGTCAAACCCTTCTCATTAATTTCCATGGGTGGTTTCAAAAGTAAAAAAATAGTTACACATGGAGCAGAGGAGAAAGAATCCTTGAATTACCTTCCTTGAATACCCTCCTAGGACACTCCATTCCTTGTCATTAAAAATTAAGTGCCATATTTATATATACTAAAAGTACACCTCAATATGATGTGAGAGCCATGAAGGTCTATGTGGAAGCATTGACATCCAGTGAAGCATTGAACCCTACATTGACCAGCTTATTTTAGAAATGAATTAAATATTGCATGAACTGTGATTCATGTTTCACCCTATTTTTGAACAAAAATTTGAGACCAAACTCTATTATTTCTAATGTCAACTAAAAGCGGCAGTGTTTCCTCATAGGGATGAAGTGACAAGCAGGTGATATTCTTCATCGCTGTTCAGATTACAATGGTGGTGGCCAGCTTCTCCAGCAGTTCATCGGAAAAAACGTGCTCCTCGAGAACCACATGCGCGTCTACCTGGCCGAGCTTGTGCTGGCTGTGGACTACTTGCACATTGTGAGTGGCAGTTGTGGCTGAGGGTGTGGTCCATGTGTGAGTGCCAGTTGTGGCTGAGGGTGTGGTCTATGTGTGAGTGCTAGTTGTTGTTGGGGCTGAGGGTGTGGTCCATGTGTGAGTGCCAGTTGTTGTAATGGCTGAGGGTGTGGTCCATGTGCCAGTGCTAGTTGTCTCATCTGTGGTGATCAAGTCATATGTTAGTACCATTTAATGTTGCGCTTCATCTGGAATGTCTGTAGGCGTTTCGTGCGCTGGGTGTGATTTTCATATTGCCACCACAATCAGAATTGAATAATTTTTCGAGCTCAGTACCCAGCATGCTAGTTTTAAGAACTGTGTATTAGCCTCTCAACCCTGAGATTTGTATTGAAAAGTTTAGCCTTGTACAGGATTTTACTAGCCAAGCTAAATGGGTCGATAAAAGTCACGTCTGAGCTGTAGGAGGTAATGTCTGACCTGCATATTGCTACTCCTTGTGCATTTAGAGGGCGCTCTTCATTTCATGGGTAGTCTTTGTGGGGTAAATTAATATATTGGATTGATGTACTGAAATTCAAATACTTAGCGTTGTTTTGGGCACTTCTGCACCATTTGTTACGTACATACAATTAATGCTGTGTCAAACTCATTTTTTCCCATTGAAATGTATCATAACAGTCGGTCATATTAGACGTCCACGTGTGCACATGCACCACCCCAGTTTGAACGTAATGATAAAAATTTCAGATCGAACTGGAAAGGGATTTTTATTGTCCTTCATGAATGGCAGTAGTCCTAGTGGGGCTCAGACATACCAGGCCTTAAATGGTAATTTTTTTGGTTCCTAAGAAATCGAGATATCCCTGGTTGATGTAGTTGGTATGCCTATGAACCAGGGTGTAATTTTAGCAATCCAGCCCAAGTCAAGGGAATCACAGGGTGTAATTTTAGCAATTCAGCCCAAGTCAAGGGGCTCACAGGGTGTAATTTTAGCAATTGAGCCCAAGCCAAGGGATTACATTTTTGTGCCTAATCAGTGATGAAAAGGGAGGTTGGCTGCTCGTTGGAGATTTCCAGGCCTGCAGTTACTTCTAGATAGTAATTTCTGGAGATTATTGGGCCCATTTTTATCTTTCTATAAATGAAGAATGAATTAGACTTAACCCTGCGATAGTCACCCTGTAGTTCGGGAGCGACAGAGGAATAAATAACTACGTAACCAAAATTAGGGTTACAAAATACCCCAGGTGACCAAGTCAGGCTCCACCCTTTAACGCGATAGTGAATCATCTGGTCCTATCTGGTATGACTTTTTCATCAAAAGACGATTGCAACCTTATTGCACAGGCCATAAGGCTCCATCTAGTTTTTCACACGAAGCCAAATATGGCCCTACCGCCAAAGCAACCAATCGAATTCCACCCCGCGCTGACCCACCGCCCGCCCTTCCAGCGCGAGATCATCCACCGGGACATCAAGCCTGAGAACGTGCTGCTGGACCGCCACGGGCACGTCGTCCTCATCGACTTCGGGCTGAGCAAGCTGGTGACGGGGGTCCCTAATGAGTCGCACGTGGGCACCGAGCCCTACATCGCGCCTGAGATACTCCAGCACAGGCCGCACGACAGGGTTCGTTGGCTGCCCTCGTAGATCAGGCTTGACTCGTACAGAGAGAATTTTTGGTCATTTTGCTAGGCAACCATTTGGACAGAATAGAACTAAATTTATTGAGTCAACTAAGGAGAACAATGTATGGAACAAAAATATTTGATCAAAATTGGTATGTTCAGTCACTATTTTATTGATTATTATTCTCTGTAGTGATATGCCAGTTACTTAAACGACAAATTGTTGCAAGCTCACTTTCAGTTACGTGTGCATAGGAGCATTTGGTGCAGGTCATGTAGCAGCTTCAGATGTCCTTCCAGACAAGTTGTGCTGTAAAGAACAAGTGCACTGAGAGGTCAGCTCAACCATAGAGGCCTTCAGGACTCCCATCTTTCGAGCCCACTTTGCTTCTTTCAATTTTCACACATTCACTATCTTTTTTTTACTTTTTTTTCTTTACAGTTTTAACGTGCTGTTTTTATATGTGCAGGAGATCCTGTGTAAGAACACATCTTGTACATAGATTCCCTGTTCTCTCGAGTCAACAGTAAAGTTTATTTTCTTCGATTTCTTTGAATTAAATTTCATGTAAATAAGGAGCTTTTAATTAACTTATAATCTATTCTAGTCCTTATTATTGAGTATCGTTGTAAGAAAAAGCACTTCCCAATGGCTTTCCTTCGGCAGACCCATCCAGACTCGTGTTGAAGACATGGGTCTCATGGAGACAGTGCTTTGAAATTGAACAGAGCAATTGAACCCGTGTGCAACTTACAGCAACGGTATCAACTCAACGTGTCTTATGAGAGCTCAACTTGTCTAATGTGCTAATGTGAGGCGTTCATGCTGCAGATGGCGGACTTCTGGAGCCTGGGTGTGCTGGGGTACGAGATGGTTGCGGGGTGCCCTCCGTGGAGCCTCGACCTGACCGACGACAAGCTCAGGAAGTGAGTGGTGACGCTCTCGCAAGGACACAGACTACCATTTTTCTGTTCATTTGTTCAAGGGTAAGCCACTGCCTATTGGTCATCATGCCCCCATGGAAGTGTTGAGGTCTACGTGAGATATCTTTGGGCAGAATTTGGGGACCAAAGGAGGTAATAAAAACTGGGAATTGTTCAATTTCAAGTGTTTTTTTGCCTTCTTTTCAAAACTAAATAGTACTGGAGGCATTTCGCCAGTGTGTCAGGCGTGCGTGTGTTTTTTCTGCTAGAGTCTGGCCCTACTCATTATGAAGCGGCCCAACATCTGCCGTTAGAATATCTATATCTCGCCTTTAGTTATTAGGCCAAGTCTAGACAATTACTGGGACAATTACTTATGTCCTTGGAAGTTATTTTTTTTGCCTACTGAGGCGTATGTTAGATTAACTTGGATTAAAATGTCTGCTAGGACACAAGTCTCGTCTCTGAGTCTCATTGTCGCACTGAAAACCTTTCACATTCGGAAATCGTCATCGGACAACATCTGTAATCTGGTATATTTTATTATCAATAGCACTGATGTGAATGATAAGATTGATTTCAAAAGGTTTAAAGTTTACTATTGAGGATGTTTTTTGGTACCATCGAGCATCGCAACCTCTAATTGGTCCTGCACAGGGCGGTGCCGGACCGACATCTCCAGTGTTTTGGGACGCCAGGGTATTAAACGATACTGTTAGGGTATTTTTAGATTGCAGGACGCTTTAAGGTATTGCTAGGGCATTTTTAGATGCTAGGGTGTTTTGAGGTACTGTTAACGCGTTTTTAGATGCCGTTAGGGCATTTCAAGCTGTACGTTGGCCGTGCACAGGGCGGTGCTGGAGCGAGAGCCCCAGTTCAACTCGCGGCTGTTCCACAAGCCGTGCAAGGCGCTGCTGCAGGGCCTCATGCAGAAAAACCCAAAGCAGCGGCTTGGGGCTGTCAACAAGAACAACACCGGCGGCATCCAAGACATCAAAGGCCACAAGTTCTTCAAGGTGGGTGAGCGCGTTCTGCTCGGGCAGTTATGACGTGCAACTGAAGCAGACCTGCAACTTACGGACGAATTGGTGATGCAGATCTGTGAATTATGGACGTGTAGCTGGTGCAGGCCTGCAACTTACGGACGAATTGGTGATGTAGACGTGTAAATTATGGACGTGTAGCTGGTGCAGGCCTGCCGATCCTAGACGTGCGTTGGCTCTAGTGTTTCATAAAGGGCGCCAAATTTGAATAGAAAGTCGTCACCCTGAAAATGCGTTGCTCAGTTGTTCCTCAACTGCTATACCGCACTCAAATGTTTTGAAAAAGTAACAAACCAACTAATAACTATTAATCGGAGTAGAGAGAGATAGCATACACGCCTCCATACTTTGAAACTCAAGTCTCTCCAATACAAATCGGGCGCTCCATATGGAACACCTTGTACACAACGCACGCATATGTTGACACGATCGAAGTTTTCCAGATTTTGATCTCTTGCCTCACTCCGTTCCATACTCTCCGCAGTGTTTGAAGTGGAACACGGTGGCGGAGCGCAAAATGAAGCCCCCCAACGTCCCCCCTGTAGAAGACATGAGCCAGTACCCCCCCAAGCCCTTCAATGAACCTAAGGACAGGGGCTTCCGTCGCCATTTCCCAGTAAGTTTATGCTGCTCAATAATAAATTAAATAAGGTGATTGAGTGCGAGACGAGAATTGTGGAGAGACGGCCGTGCATGGTTGAGGAAAGTTGGCCACCGTTTCCTGTAGAAGAAACGAATTGTGTATTTCTTTGTGAGGTACAGACATGGTGGTGTTCAAAATGGCAGGTGGTGAACGTGGTGGTGTTCAGAATGGCAAGTGGTGAAGGACATAGATTGTAATGAAGAAGTGATGGAGGTACACTGCTTCAAATATGTGGCATAAATATGTGAAAAGGCTTGTTATTGATGTGACATGAAGTTTTTGACTAATGCTAATACATTTTATACCTCGTGCAGGACTATCAGTTCTCGTGGCTGGAGAACAACGCCGCGAGCGGCTCGTCTTGACCATGAAGCTGCCTAGGGTAGTCTTTTTCCTTTCCGTCTCTCTTCTGGTTCTTCTTTCTGTTTTACTTTCATACTTCTTTCCCTCATTCTTCGTTTGAACATGGCCTTCATTCTGCGGGCTGCACCGGCTTCTTCAGTTCGCCTCTCATGTCTGGTAGTAATTTTAATTTAAGTCTAATGACGGCAGTCCGTGAATACTGATTTTATAGCAACGGCCAGTGACTTCTTGTGTTGGGATGTCACGTTCTGGAGTTCATTGATAAATATGCTCACGTGCCCAGGTGGGGCTATGCATGCTCAGTAAACTTGTCTTTTTATTACCGAATATTAAAAACTTTTTTTCTTTTGAAGATAGACGTTGATTCTTCTTGCAGAATTCTTACGGCTTATTCGTTTTTTCTGCTTGAGTGAAATGTAAGCCGAGCTTTTGCTTCATCTGTGTTGCGGTGCGTGGGGTACTGGGTAGTGGTCGCGCTGGGTAGAGCGCTCAGAAATATTTAGTTCGGTTGTGTAATTAAATTTTATGAAATTATGAGGCGTTCATGGATAGCTTATAAATTAAACTGATTTTGATTGTGGAGTCTTGTTGTGTTAGGTTTTAACCCTTTCTTTCGAGTCTCCTGGGATAAAATTATATCCCAGGAGTTAACTTGGCTCTAGTAATTGACGATTACTGGGAGAATTACCTATTTGCAAGTTCTTTTTGCCAATTGGGTCGTGTATCAAATTAACTTGGACTAAAATGTGTACGAGGACACCAGTCTCCAATTGCCAGACGTGTAAAATGATACCCATTACCATCCTATCGAGTCAAACTAGCATGTTTATATCCCTACGAAAACGAAAAATGCCAATTTAGATGTGTGAATCAATCACACAAAGGCTGATTCGAAAGGATTAAACGGTCCCCATTGATTTCTAAGCGGTAACGAGAAGACAAGAGTTGATTTAGTCTGTGGCACTGTGATGGGTGACCAACTAACCTGCGTTCCCTCGTGCTATCCAATTTCTTGGAGCTGATCTGGTGTAGTAGTACGGTGCTCTTGCGTAGGCTAGACTTGGGGATCGCGCGCTCGTGAAGCTATTGGGTCTTGTTGACTAAGATGCTGTGTTGAGGGTATCGATTTTACTGGCGTTAGTTTCAAGTAAATGTTCGTTGCTCGGTAAATAGAACATGTTGTGTGTCTGCTCGGTGATGCTCCCATGCTCGCCCCTTGGACGAGTCGGCAGCAAGCTTGTGCTACGTTCGCAGGCTGTGGTGATGTGATCACCGTTTGTGCTACGTCCGCGTTTGGTCTGAGGTGACTGTTGTTCCTGTATAAATTTTGCTTTCGGTTCTTGTTATGCAGAGGAGCTGGAGTCTTATTGTATGTCCTCTGTAGTCAGAACATCCCAAATTAAGCACTTCTAGACCTGAGGCTTGACTATGGAAAATTCCAGACCACGGGTGGTCTTCAAATGCGCGCGCTAAAATGTTTTTCATGCTTTTGAAAACTCCAGCCTGCGTCACCTGCTGGAGAGCATCAGTGGTAGCAACGTTGTGCTGGATTGCACGGGTTGTTGACGTGGATATCCTCACTGGCGGTGAGGATGACTGGGGCTCCGTCTCGCTGCGTCGTCTGCCAATTTGGCAGCACTTCAGGAGTTCATCTTGAAGACTTTCGAATTGCGTAGTTTTCTTCTGTCTGAGGTAGCCACTCCAAAATTACCTAGTTCATTTTCGTCACCCTTTTTATTCTCGTTGCAACCTGAAATGGCTGTTTGAACGTCAACAGTAAAAATATGTTCGCTGCCAGCCTCGATCCCGAAAGGACTCGTTTCAGCTGTGCTTGTGTTCACTCACTCAGTCTTAGGAGGTGACCAACAGCACTTGGCGTATCAAGGATACCGGTTCCCCGACATAAACTCGTGATCCGGTTGACTACGCGTAGCTTGCTCATGTGGCATTCACGCCTCGTTTCGGCCCTGCTGTTTTTGGTTGGACTCTTGACTCCATCGGACGTCGTGGGAGGCTAAAGCGACAGTCCATAGCGCTCGTCATTTCTGCGTATTGATTGTAAATCCTAGTCCGGCGACGGGCGTTTTGATGCATGTCAGGTTACCCATTGCGGGGCGGTGATGGCTGTTGATTAATAAGTAGCGATGCGGTCGTTGAAGTAATCGTGTAGCGGGGAGAAGACTCGTTGCTCTTCATTTATGTCATGAAAACGCGTCCTGATGGCTGCATGTGCATGTATTTCAGCGCAGAATATCCTGAAGTTGTGTGCGCTTTACAAAACTCTGTCGTTAGGTCGAATCTAGAGCGGTTATGAAGGGAGGATTTGCCAAGCTTACTTCTGCAACTTCGTTTGTGATTGTGTCAGAGTACGGCGTCAAACTTGAGGCGTTTCATAGAGATTAAATCTTAATTCGGCATGTAATTTCACGATTGTGGCCGTTACAAAGTGTAACGGCTGTTGCGTTACGTTAATCAAGTGTAACGGTACTTCAACGGTCGAGTGTAACGTAGCGGCGGTTGTTTATACTTTTCTTTTGATGATGGCCGACAGCATAGTTATTGGATGTTATTCTTTTGATGATGGCCGAAAGCATGGTTATCTAATGTTATTCTTTTGGTGATGGCCGAAAGCATGGTTATAATATATCTGTAAGCTACGAATCACTGTATTGCATGAAGATTGTATTCAGCCGCAACATCCGCTTCGTGTCTCTTATTTCTTGCGCTGCGTTCCATGTTACTTGCCGCCATTCTTAACGCTGCTTTAATGCAGCAGCTGCAAGGCCTGGTCAATTGTCTGTGGGAGTAAGCGCTTGTTCTCATCACTTCTGTTGGTGTCGGCAATGGTTTTCGTGTGAGGAATAACGCGGGAAATTCTCGATAATGATGTGTTGTGACGTAGCTTGCTGGTGAAGCTATGAGATGCTTGCTTCAAGTCGACCTCGTGAGGCTTCGTTTATTAGTTTTGATGAGTTAGGGTGTCAACGATTCGAGTCCAAAATGAGTTTCGTATACGATGCAGGTGCCTCGAGTGCCGCGGTGTCCAGTGTTCCAGTTTCCCTTTTATTTAGAATTCCGCAACCAAAATTGACTAGTCGTATCCTCTCGGGGACGATTGCTGTCTGAGTTAACGCATGTCTAGGCGGGACCCGCGTTCTTCCCTGAGGTTTTTCATGGGCCCCACTTAGTTTGAGCTGCACTGAGAGTGGGAATCATTTACGGGTAATGCATTACGCTTAGTTAGCTCTTTTTTGTACCGTTGCTGTTCATCTATCCTGTGTGCCTCTAACTACGACCGCAGTGGTGCAGAAGCTTGGCTATGTGCGTCTCGGTAGCGCGAGTGAGCGATAAACTTCTCCCTTGGCCGGTGAACGTCCGAGTGGCCTTCACTAGTGCGGTGCGTGTGTTCGACGTTGCTTTGTGTCTATATTTTTGTGTACGCGAGTCTTTTTGTGCTGCTGATAAACTGATAACATTGTTTAGTTAAAGTTGTAATTTAGTTATACTGGTGTGACGCGTCTCTGAGTGTGACTCATCAATAGTGTGTGCCAACGAGGACCCGCTCCAAATGTCACGGTAATGCCCAGATCTTTATGCCACAGCTTAACCTGGCAAGTCACTGCCCACATATGTGGACGCCGTGGTTGCTGCGAGCTCACTCTGTTGACTACATACACGAACCGTGTGAATGCGTCGCCGGCAACCTTGATACGATCTTTCACTTGGTAACTTGAGCAGAATCATGGCGTGTCAAGCTTCACTTGCAAGGTGCTTTTGCTGGAGTGTTTTCGTGCATCATGGCTTCGGCTCTTGACAGTGCCAGGGATCTGTTCCTGCTGCGCTGAGCTGCCAATGTAGCGGTGCTTCAACATTCAGGGTAATTATTAGTCTTGATTGTCGCCAATTTATAGCTTCGTGAGGTTGACTCGAGGATGAGGTCCGTGCGTACTTTGGCTGCTCGCAATGACGCTCGGCCGCCTCAGGAGCGTAAGAAACGAGAGCTGCTTCGATTTTGGCGTCGTGTTCTTGTGCTTGGGGCGAGTAGAGGTTTTGTAGCGACCCTCTAAGCGAAGGGAAAGTTTCCATCCGAAGTTCTCGCTGGTTATTATTTTCGGACTTCTCAATTGCCTCCAGATAACTAAATTGCGTGGAGCAGTCGTTTTAGTTTAACTTGTGATAAAATATTCACGCGTAGCCGATACAAAGCTGTCTCAAATTCGGAGTTGCGACCTTCGAACTCCCACTATATGTCCTAATGGACGCATAATGGTCACTCGGCGAACTTCACTCGGCTGCCGTTGTCGGGCCTCTCGTACCCGGGGTGGGCCTGCGGCATGCAGGCAAGGCAAGTGCAGGGTTATGGCAGAGCTGTTGTGTATTGTAGGGCCTTGGCGCCGCACGGCTGCTCGAACCTTTCTTTCGGCTGTTACGATGAAGAGTTCTCCTGCACCCCTCGCCGGTTTTGGTGAACAATTTGGCAAAGCACTCGGCTGTTTCGTTTCGGTGCTCATTTCGTGTGCGTGCCATCTAGGCTGTTCAGATCACATCTGTGAGCGCCTCGTGACTTCTTGTAAATAATGTTGTGCTTAAGTCCTTTGTGTTGTGATTACGTTTGTAGGTTTTGATTGCATGCAGCTCGGCTGAGATTTGCTCGTTAATATTATTTATTACTGAACTAGAGTCTGTCTCGTTGGTGGAGCTGACCTACTTGAGCCACTACGCTAGACCTCCAATTCTCGGTGCTGTGTTGACTCGTGCGAGCCACTGATGCATGCGTGTGTTGTGTTCTAGCCGTCAGGTCTCTTGCTGAACGCGTGAGGGTGAGCCGCTTGAGCGTGTTGACTGGGCGGAGACTGTCTCATGATGGTCTTGGTGCCATCGCCCAAGAAGTCGCCGTTCAAAGAAGGCGAGACTGATATACATTGAATTCACTTCCCTTTGTATCCACTTGAGATTCTATTGTGATTTCGTGCGTGAACTTTTATAGGGACAAGCCATACGAGGGACACGTAGTTTGATTTGCAGGCACGTAACTGGATGACGTTGATGGTAACTCCGTCGTGTGCTGCTTCTCTTCCACGTTATTTTCATCAGGAGGGGAAGTTGCGCTCGTCATTTTGGTTGCCCGCGATGGCTTCCGCGGCGACAGGAGCGTGAGAAAGAGGAGCTGCAGTTGTGCAATAGGAGCAGTTGACGACCTTCCTGTTCCTTTCTTTTCTCTAATTTCATGAAGGCTTCTCTTCTTCCCTGCCTGGCTCATGGAAGGGACTGTGTATAGTCCTTCAATTCATATCGTGTTCCCTCTTTGGTTGACCGGAAAGTTGCTTGGTTTATACTATAACCCTCAATTGTGAATTTTTAGCATCGGGAAAGACTCTTCGTCTGCATGATAGATTTTGTGTTGCCGCCAGATCTATCGTTTTTGTTCACAACGCATCGAACGAATATTGATATCAAGGCCAAATAAATGCTCGTAGTTTGTGTGACGCGCTATGCATAATTTGTATGCCATTTGTGTTCATTTCCTGTTCGTTGTTCAGAGTTCCATGTGTTCTGGGTCGGCTGGGTTTTTTCACGTCTGAAATGCTCGTAATGGAATTAATTGACCAGCGTGAGTTCTCGGTGTCTTTGTCCGTGCCAGAGCGCATGAAGGTACTCGTGTGGTGGTGGAGAACTTGTAGCTTAGGGCCGTCATGAGGCAAGGACGGCTCTGTTTCTGGTTCCTTTATAGCTTACTCTTTAAAAATGATACTCTTTATTCTTTTTACCTCTTATTTTTAAGGATCGTTCTCGGTCTTTCTTAACTTTAACATAAGTGAACCTTTCCTGTGTGGAGCTATACAGATACTCAATTGTGAACTGGTCGGTCGATGTTGAAGGATTTCATTTGAATTTTTAGGGAAGCGAAAGCAGGTGATGAGTATGTTACTAGCGGAGTTTTACGTTTGTAAGAATCGAGGAGCCTGGCCTTCCTTTTTCAGCTTCGGCCTGGAGCTTCAGTACCATCTTCCGCACACTAACGACTACGTCAGTATACGAATACATTTCAACTCGCTTTGTTTATCAAACGTTTTATGAAAACTATTATTATTACGTTGTTTATCAAGCTGATTTTTCAAACCAATGGCTGCCCAGACACAAGCTCCTGGCTGGTGGTTCGGGGTCGTCACTCAGTCGCCAATTCGAACACACGGTTTCTGTACGATATTCAAGCGTCGAAAAGGATGCGAGGGTCCGACGTCCTAATGGGGTCCTGGTTCTGCGGGGTGTCTCCTCACACCTGAGGCTGTCACCCGCGTGATAGGTAGCCACGGAGAGAGGTGTTCTCGTGGCTTATTGCGCTGTCGAAAAATGTGTGTGCGCGATATGAGGTACAGTGATCTAAATTGGAACCTGGAAAATGTTGCTTTATAAATAAACCATTCTGGCGTCTGAGGTTAAAGCTGTTATCGAGTCCTATATCGTGCGGAGATTGTGGGCAAATTAATGTACAAGGTAATAAAAGAATTAAATGTTTCGGGAATAGTAAATTACCAGAAATGGTTAAAACTTCCTCTTGGTTACCTTATAAGTGTAAAATTTACTTGTGAAAATCAGCATGAACATTTATAACTAGGAAATTATTTGACGTGATCCAATTGAATTAATTCTGTATAACCTTAAGTGCGCCTCTAGCGTAATTGAATTATTCTTATGAAAAAGATGAAAATAGATTATCGATGATTATATCATAGCATGCGAGTATCAGGTGCTGTACGGCATGTCATGTTCTGCGATTCCCTCTCGTCCACTTCAGGTCGTGTGTGGGGAGGGTTCTTTATTTGCTTCTTTGAATGAGAGGAAACCCTGATTGACTAACGATATTTCTAATGCGACTAATGTTAATACAAGCGTGATTTATTTCTTGCGACTGTGGGTGAGATAATGAGGTGGTACTGCTCTAAGTCAATGGAAAGATTCAGGTGATAATTTTATGTTGACGTCTCTCTGTTAGTAACTTCTAATTAGGACTTTAGTAATATGTGTATAAATTTATTGAGCATAAAAGTATTTCATCTGGATTCGGTGTGCGCGCTAGGTACTTAATGACGTCATTGCTTCGAGCTTCCTATTTTTTGTTGGGGCTGTTATGTTGAAGCCTTTCCTTGCAGCTCGAGTGAGTGGCTATGAAATTTTCGTATTTTCGCCCCCTGGTGCGCGGGTGTTGCCGTTATAGTTACACCACAATTGTATCTGACGTGAAGGACCGTGAAATATTTCTAACCTCAAGTCTCGGGTATCGTACTGCAACAATTCTTTTTACAGAGCGAAGTCACTGTCCCCCAATCCTTGCTGCGACAAGGTGTGTACGAGGTGTGTTGGCCGGAGAGGTAATAAATCGACACATTTGTACACTCGTGAAATGTCGCGAACAGGGCTGTTGAAAGAAAAAAGAGTCTCTGGCGGTTGTCCACCAATTTTCTCCCAACTTCTTATAAACGTTAATAAATAACTTCAATGGTAAAGATCACTTTTGCAATCGCGCTTATTCCGTCTCCAGTGCAGGTGTGCGAATGCATGTTAAAGAGAAACTTCGTATGTTCATTGCGATGTTCGTTGACGCGTATTTTATGGAGTGGACGCGTTCCGTCTCGTTAGCGTGAGGCGGCGTGTGCTTCTGGTGTGAGTAATTAAGGTTGTAGAAATGAGTTCGTAATTGGCCCTCTTCGGTTCCATTTTGTTAGCTTGAAGCTACCGTTCAGTATCCTAAGGTATTTTACAAGAACAAAGTCTATTCGTTGGTGGTAATGACGGTGCGCAGGTGAGCGGAAGGTCATCGAGATCTACATTTTTATTCACAAATTTATTTTGTCCTTGGTCTCTAGTACGAATTTATTGATATATATGGAAGATGAATTTATAGTCTTACTGATACGATTTTACGGAACGCAATTAAATAGGAGTGTGCTCGGACGTGTTTCATTATCCTCAGGAAGTTGTGGTCCCATGGTCCCAGAGCGTTGCGGTTATTTGCTCCAATGTTTTATCAAGTGCATTTAATTGAAGCTACAAAGCACATTTGGTTGACATGAGGCAAAGTTTTGGAGCATTGTTTTTTTAGGTCAATACAAGGTAAGTTTTGGCATAGGTNGTCACGCAGGCATTATCCGGACGGGGCACTGCAGCAGCCGACAGCCTCGCTTGCGTACCTGTTAATTTTTGGAGCTTCCCTCCCTAGAATGTACGTCAAAATTCAAAATTATTGTGCAATTTGCCGTTTCCTTTGGCTAAGAAACTGGCTTTTCCAGATTCAATGAAACTTCTCATTCTCCTCTCAAAGGTTAAGATTCTTGAATTCCTAGGTGC
Source organism: Orchestia grillus (assembly GCA_014899125.1). Taxonomy (NCBI): domain Eukaryota; kingdom Metazoa; phylum Arthropoda; class Malacostraca; order Amphipoda; family Talitridae; genus Orchestia; species Orchestia grillus. The sequence continues at coordinate 532 of VOMN01016098.1, read as the reverse complement.
TACCAGTAAACTTGACTGAATGTTCGTTTCTCCGTGTGAATTGGTCAAATCTTGTAAGTACGAAGCTCGTTCACGGCTGTTGGAGCCTCAGGGGCGGCGGCGCTGCAGTGCTAAGGGGAGGTGACGCCCCCTCGGACCCGGAGTCAAATGTTCAACGGCATTTTAGTCACTGTCCGGTGGTGTAGTTGTTTTTTGAAGGCAGTCTAGTAACTGTTCTCCAATGCAGTCATGTGTTCAGTTTTACACTTCGTAACTGTACAGTAGCGCAGATGTGTACGAAAACACTTTAGTAACTGTTGTGTAATGCAGTTCAGTTTTACAGTGGAGAAAGTTTTCAGCCATAAAGTTTAGTAAGTGCACTGCGATAAAGTCTAACCCATGCAGCAACTCTCCAGCAATAAAATTTAGAAATTACTCGGCTGCGATATTATAATTCAAGTCTAAACATACACAGTTCGGTAACCATTTAGTCGGCAGTTCTATTCAATAATCATTCAGTTACACAGTTGGGTTAGAACTCGGTAAGCTTAAG
>VOMN01016097.1:0-31021 GCA_014899125.1 Orchestia grillus | reverse complement strand
AAGAGATGGTGGTGGCTAAGAGATGGTGGTGGCTAAGAGATGGTGGTAGTTCAAAGATGGTGGTAGTTCAGAGATGGTGATCGTTCAGAGATGGTGGTAGTTCAGAGATGGTGGTGGCTAGGAGATGATGAGTGCTAGGAGATGGTGGTGGCTAGGAGATGGTGTTGGCTAGGAGATGGTGGTGGTTAGGAGATGGTGGTGGCTAGGAGATGGTGGTGGCTAGGAGATGGTGGTAGCTAGGAGATGGTGGTGGCTAGGAGATGGTGGTGGCTAAGGGATGGTGGTGGCTAAGAGATGGTGGTGGCTAGGAGATGGTGGTGGCTAGGAGATGGTGGTGGCTAGGAGATGGTGGTGGCTAGGAGATGGTGGTGGCTAGGAGACGGTGGTGGCTAGGAGACGGTGGTGGCTAGGAGACGGTGGTAGTTTAGAGATGGTGGTAGTGTAGAGATCTGACTTTGGTGTCAGATTGCTTCACAAGGAATCCTATAAATGTTCATTTTACGGTGGCAATCATCCTAATTGAGATTGAAGTAATTAGGCAACTACAAATTAACGGCGGTCTCGTTATTGCTAACTGTCTTTCCTGTTTACACCAAATGTTCTGATTGAGGGAGATGACATCTGTCAGGAAATATAGAGTAAGCCGGATACTTAGCTTCAGATCAAATATCTCTGTTGTTGCTGCATCAAAGTCCTTCTCTCAGAGCAGTAGCAGGGATTAGGGTTTGGAAGATCTCAGATCAGGAAGATTAATTAACAGAGAAAATGTCTATGATGAACAGCTTTGTTAAATCTCGAAGTAATGGCGAAGTTCACAGTGGGGAAAATTTCCTAGGCATATCTTGTTACATTATCAAAATTATTCATTTGAATGTCGGATGAATATTTTACCCTTGGGAATTTAGCCAACCTCGCGGAATTGTTGCTACTGTGATGTAACGACACAATTTACTGCATTAACCTAGCTTCACAAGTGCAGCCAAGTGCACCGCGGTGCGGTCCTGTCGGGTTTCAGCAGGGCTGGGGTACTCTGCTGCAAACGAGAGAGTAGCAGGGACCCTGAGGAATTGGCCCTCGCCCTACATCGTGAATGACCAATGACCCACTTATTATTCCCACCTCTGCGATAGGAAACCATAGTGTCCTTGTGACTTTGGCTGCTCTTGTTGATAATTTTTTGACGCAGCGCTCAGGTTATCTCGTGAATCGATAATGCGTAGCATGGTGGAGACTATTATCATACCCCATGGTTTGGTACGGCCTCACTTGTGGGGGCAGTGACCAAACTGTGAAATAGTAGTGGCCTCATGCCCCACCTAGACCAGGTGTAGTGACCTCATGCCCCACCTAGACCAGATGTAGTGTCCTCATGCCCCACCGAGACCAGATGTAGTGCCCTCATGCTCCACCTAGACCAGGTGTAGTGCCCTCATGCCCCACCTAGACCAGGTGTAGTGCCCTCATGTCCCACCTAGACACCTCGACCAGGTGTAGTACCCTCATGCCTCCTGTTGTATTGACAGACTGCGAGTACCGGGTGAGCCACTGCCACCTAGGGGCTGGCCGGCTGGACCAGGACCCCATCAGTGCGGGGGTGCCTGCGTACGTGATGCAGGAGGAGTTCTCCCGCTACCAGGGCTACTGGTGGCAGCCCGGCACAGCTGGCTCCACGCTCCACAGGCTGCTCTACGAGGAGGTTGACGAGACCAACGTGCTCATCGTCCAGTTCATGTCGCCGGACCAGAGCTCCCCTGAGGAGTTCAGGTGAGACTCGCGACCTCAGGTCAGCCTCTGTCTGGCAACTTCTGGTGAGCCTGGCAGGTTCATCAGAAATTTGTTGTCACAACACAGGCCGTCTCATTGATTGGTATGTTCTGTGTGGGGAATGTTTGATTTTTTCTGTTGTGTATGCTTGAAATTTACGGGTTTTGAGCCCTTAATTTATTTTAGTTCAGAAAAACGTGTGGCTATGAGCTACTCTGAATAATAGTTGGTTTCTGTGCCCTGTTGTTGTCAAAGAGATTTGTTCAGGGCAGACAAGTTGCTTATGAGGTGCATGTTACCAGCCAACTTCATTAGGGTAGTGAGCGTGTGGTGTAAGGATGTTAATCCCTCGTAATGCCCTAGGGTAAACAGGTGCTGAGCTCCTATCAACTGTTCAGTCACCCAGACCTTCACTTTTTTACCTAGGCTCCTGCGACAAAGCTCACATCGGAGATGGGCTCGAGGTGTTTCCGTCACTTCCACAAGTTCTACCCAAGACCTTGAAGTATCTTTTCACAGTTGCCCTGTATATTTGTAAGGTTTTAAATTGGCTGCTTTCTTTCGTTGAAACGAGCGTTGTAATGCCTATTGGTCAAAATCGATGACTGTGACTTATATTTCTGTTGACCATCTTTTTTCTCCGCTGCAGAAGTGCAGTGAGTAGTAATGGTAGTAGTAATAAGATCACAGAACACAGGTGGTAGTAATGCTACCGGTTTTTTGACTTTTCCTACCCTCTTATTTTGCGTCCTGGGCCTCGACGTGATCGGTATCTGTCAGCATGGAATTTTAATGGAAACCCGTGCTTAAATCCTTGACTCGTTCCTTTTGCCACATTGAATTAGATTAATTCTAAGCGTGCGACCTCGCTGTTGCACAGGTTTCCTCGCGCGGGCGCGAACAACGCCACGTCTCGCCTTCGTCTTGCTGAGGTCAGCAGTGAGGGGCAAGTGGTACGCGTGCTGCAGCTGGTTCCCGAGCTGGACCAGATCGCCCCCTGGTACCAGTACCTCGTCAGGGTCGGCTGGACGCCCTGCGGACAATAGTAAGAGTCCCAGTTTTACTTTCTTGTTTACATGTTGTTGTTAGGGTGCCAGTGTTACTTTGGGTTTACATGTTGTAGTCAGGGCGCCAGTTTTACTTTCTTGTGCTTACGTGTTGGCAGTATTAAGAGCAACAGTTTTACTTTCTTGTGTTTACATATTCGTAGTAAAAGCACCAATTTCCCTTCCTTGTGTTTATGTATTGGACTGATGTCGCAATGAAGTGGCTAGTCTAGGGTATTCAGTTTGCTCTAATTTGTTAGATTTGAGTTCAGAGCCATTGTTGAGCGAGTTTAAAAGTGGAGACCTGAACTGTGATTCTAGGGTAAAAGTTCTGCAACCCCAAAGATGAAGTACTGGGGGCCACAAAGTCATTGTACTTGTGTTCTGGCGTGTTGCTGAACAACGGCTCACGTGGGAGATGTCTGTTTTAGCTAGCGCTTGTTTCCTTCCTTTTTTAGCCAATAGGTACAATTTGCCTTTACCTATGATTCTCTTACACTGCAGAATTCTCCTTTTCCTGCATTATGACACCATTTCACATCTGAACTAATCAGCCAAAAAGCTTGCCAAACTTAATTTGAGTCATAGAAACTGAGCTTCTGTACTACATTTAACTGATCATTTCCAGTGCTGATCTGGTTTGAATATGGCTCGAGTTTATTCTATTTTTCAAATGAAGTAGTAAAACTGCCTTTATTCATCTTCTAAGGCTAGTGCATGGCAATGAAGCACCTAGAAGATGCTTTAGTAATAGTGTTGCGACTGTAATTCCCAAATCTCAAGTCATGCGACCATAACTGTCAAGTTTTGTTGACCAACTTCCCTTGCTGCCACCAGCGTGTGGTCCATAACTTCCCTTGCTGCCACCAGCGTGTGGTCCATAACTTCCCTTGCTGCCACCAGCGTGTGGTCCATAACTTCCCTTGCTGCCACCAGTGTGTGGTGCCAGCTGCTGGAGCGCCGGCAGCGTCGCCTCGACCTGCTCTTGCTGCCACTTGGGCTCTTCTCTCAAGTGCTGCCGCAGAAGGAGTGGCACACGTCCGCCTCCCACGACTCCGCCATGTCAACTAACATGACCGCGCCCCAGCAGGCCTGTCAGGTCTGTTTTGAAGCTATGTTTGCTGATGTTCAGGAATAGAGAAAGCTTACGCTCTTCATTGTATTGTAACTTGATCACCGGGTAGTCTAATGAAATCACAATGTATTTCAAAGACTTTCTGGTGGGTGACAAAAATGAGCGTGGAGCTGGATGAAGGGTATTAAATACTCGACTCGAATTAATATAATTATCATATATTAATGTTGGTAATTTATTTGATTTAATTTCTTCGCTACCTCATTATTGTTGGAAAATCGTCTTCTGGGGAGACGCCAAATTTTTGGAGGTCTCGAGTACTTGTACGTGTGCTGCTAGATGCATGATTGAGTTAACCCTTTATCTATCAAAACTTTAATACAATAAGAATGTTAATTCTAAGGAAAATGTTATCGATGCCCGGTAATAAGTGTAAAATTGCCTTAACATATCATTTCCTGTGGAAAAATTCGGTGGCTCGTTGAACGGGGAAATGAATTCCGGTGGCAAAATAAAATGCTCTCGTTTGATTTTTGATTAAGAAAATTTTAACCTCGCTAAATTAGTAACACAGTGAAACAATGAAAAGAAAGGCTTCATTTAGTTGCGTGAAAGCTAATTTAAAAAAAAATTGTACATGTCACCTGACACACACCCTTTGGGTGAGATATCAGAAAGTAGTCTTTTATTTCACAAAATGCAGTCCGCGAATGCAACTGATCACCTTCGAGCTTTTTATTTAATCCAACATCCTATTCTAGCAGTTCTATTTCTCTGAATTTTTATATTTTTTTCCGAAGTAAAAAACTGAGCTACTTTGGTACCTATAGTTGCTGACTGTAGAGAAAGGGTTAAGTTAGTCATCATTCGTTGTCGTTGACAGCCCATCTCAAAAAGTTTGTAGCCCTTGAAGTTTCCTGTTGTGAATAGTAAAGTGTACCGAAAGAATGCGCTCCGAAATAACTGGCGTAGAGTTTCAAGCTCATGTCTATTCTCAGTGATACTTCAGTTTGTCTTATTATCAACAACACGTGCTGACTTATCCTCATTGACAGATGAGACCTCGGCAGCAGCAAGAAATGCACGACTTGCACCACCAGCAGGAAATACAACAGCAGCACCTGCAACAACAACAACAGCACCTGCAGCAGCCGCAGCAGCCGGAGATGCAGCAGCAGCAGTCAGGCTTTGGAGGCCAGTCAGCACACCAGAACGGCCCTGCCCTGATGCCCTACACTGTGCTGTCGGATGTTAATGAACTTTTCTGGATTGATGTAAGTCTCTCGTGGCTGTTCTGGGCCTCAGCTGGGCGATGGGATGTGGTGGTGGGCGTTTGTGTGTTGTGTTGTGGGCATTCGTACGTCGTATCTGTAGATAATTAGTTGTGAACATTTTAAGTGTTGTCATGTTGTGTAGTTCCTGGTTCTACCAATATTTGCATAAAAATGATGAAGTCACCTGCTGAACTGAAGCTAAAGATACTGTACTATCGAACTATCAAAACAGTCAGGGAAGTGACTTGAAGTAGGATTCGTATACATGAAAACTTGACGTATTCTTAGTTTATATCTAATTTATGTTCGATCAACTGGATGTCTTTTTGTTTCCAGGTTCATTGCTTACTTCATTGGTTCAAAAATGAAAATTCAAATATCCGCTCTTTTATCTGGGGCTGTGAAGAGTCTGGGCATCGGCATCTCTACTTCTTCCGCGTGAGGCTAGCAGGTGCGTTTAATTAACCCCTCGTGTTCGTGTAGGTGTTAATGTCACTACAGTATTACTCCCCGTGTTGATGGTGTAACTACATTGTTACTCCTCATGTTGATGGTGCAACTTCATTGTTACTCCTCATGTTGATGGTACAACTTCATTAGTACTCCCCGTGTTGATGGTGCAACGTCATTATTACTCCACATGTTGATGGTGCAACGTCATTATTACTCCACATGTTGATGGTGTAACGTCCTTATTACTCCACATGTTGATGGTGTAACGTCCTTATTACTCCACATGTTGATGGTGTAACGTCCTTATTACTCCACATGTTGATGGTGTAACGTCCTTATTACTCCACATGTTGATGGTGTAACGTCCTTATTACTCCACATGTTGATGGTGTAACGTCCTTATTACTCCACATGTTGATGGTGTAACGTCCTTATTACTCCACATGTTGATGGTGTAACGTCCTTATTACTCCACATGTTGATGGTGTAACGTCCTTATTACTCCACATGTTGATGGTGTAACGTCCTTATTACTCCACATGTTGATGGTGTAACGTCCTTATTACTCCACATGTTGATGGTGTAACGTCCTTATTACTCCACATGTTGATGGTGTAACGTCCTTATTACTCCCCATGTTGATGGTGTAACGTCCTTATTACTCCACATATTGATGGTGTAGCGTCATTATTACTCCACATGTTGATGGTATGTCATTATTACTCCTCGTGGTGATGGTGTAACGTCCTTATTACTCCCCGTGTTGATGGTGCAGCTTCAGTATTACTCCCTGTGTTGATGGTGCAGCTTCAGTATTACTCCCCGTGTTGATGGTGCAGCTTCAGTATTACTCCCCGTGTTGGTGCAGCTTCAGTATTACTCCCCGTGTTGATGGTGCAGCTTCAGTGTTACTCTCCGCGTTTGTGCATTTCTCAGTCTGTGCTCTGAGGCTGTTTGTTGCGGACGCCGTGGGACGAGATTTTACCAGCGTCAAATCTTGGTTTCGCTTGCCCTAGTTTATGTGCAACTGGGTTATCAAACAATTTTTTGTCCAAATTGTGGATGAATTGATTTTCTTTTCTTCATTGTTTAAGGAAATATTCTTTCAGTTTAGCATTAAATAATATGTGTGATTGAGTTATCTTTCACTATATTCTTGCATACCTATTCTTTCTTGGTAGGAAAACGTTGAATCGGCTTTGCTACTTTTCGGCTACCTTTTATAGAAAGGTTGCCATTTGTCATTTTTAACTATTTTTGGGGATATTATTTCTGTGAAGGAGGTCATTGAGTAATTTTTCACTTCTTTCGTGAATACCCTGTTCTGGAATGAGGTCAGTGATTTACTACTCCCGTGGGTTCCTTTTATTGATCCTAGAGTTGTAAGACGTTTACTTTCTTACGCTGATGCGAACATACTGAAAGCTGTGCGTGGAAATCGATGACTGTGTGTGTGATCGCTTTATTTCTGAATGCCTTCTTTTTCCTCTGAGAAGTGGAGTGGTTAGTGGTGGTGATGGTGGGCATGGAGCACTGGTAGTAGTTATACTACCTAATCTTTGACAAGTTTCGCCCCTCTATTCTACGTCTAATCGTTTGCCTTTGTGTGATTGGTGTCGGACGGCGCGGGAATTGGGTGAAAAAACTCAAGAATGGGCCACTTCTATTGAAAGGAGATCAACGTGATGTGAGCATGCCTATTATCCTTATCTACTTCCATGGAGACCTTTTATTGGAAGGAGATCGTTCTCCGCTAGTGTTGTGGAGAACTGGGAGATGAGGAGCAAGGTTCTCCTGTGCTCAGCAGTGTCGCTAGTTGCAGAGGACGGCCAGGAATTCTTACACCGCCTGCCGTACTCGTCAATGGAAACGAGGAAGCATTTCTATGATATTTTTTAGTTTTAAGTCAATGTCTTAATTTCCAAGCATACCAAATTTCTTGGTTTATAATGATGGAATTATTAATTCTAATATATAATCATTTAAATCATTTATTCAGAAACAATTCCTAAACATAATCATATGATAGTTTCGTTCATAAATTTGAAGAAACTTTAGTTTAATTTATCCATATAAGGTTTACAATGATCATTTCAAATTTATTCAATTCTACATTCGTTTAACTTCAACGAATATATTCATACTATCCTCGGTTGACTTAACAAAATTATTCGAAAAGGTTTGGCTAGCTTTTTAATTCAGCCTTTAAGCCCTTTTTTGCATTGTTTACTCGATCTTCTAGCTTAACTTAAGGTTTCATTGACGAATGAATTATCTTTATACAATTCGTATTTAAAGATTTACGAAATATCTTTTCTGATATGAAATATTCAACCCATAGCTGCCATTTGAAGTAATTGCATACGTATACAAGATGTTTCAGAATTCTTTGAACAAACTTGAACACACGGTTAGTCTCGGTGGAATAAACACACTTTATTCTATGGAGGCATATCCGAAAATGCTTAGTTAAATAGTTACTAAGACGTGAAAATTAAAAAGTACGAATGCATTAAACTTTCAAACCTAGCGTCTAAGTGTCTGATCAGCAAACTACTGTACTTCATAGCGAAGTTAAAGGGGCACTCGGAGCTTTTGTTTTTGTTTACGTTGAACACTTGATCTAAGTGCCGAACTATCAGCGGCAATGGACCAAATTACGGATGCTGAACTAGCAGATAGGCACTTAATTTACGATGTAACGAATGCCATTTTTGTAGTGGAGCTGCGAGAATTGAAAGAGAAAGATATCCCTTCAGATATGTGCCAGTAGGTCAAGAATTCGCAGCCATACATAGGAAGGTTTGTGAAACTGGATTGTTGCGCGTAGCAGGACCTGACCTAAGCCGCCTTAGAAGAGTAAGGGATCAAGAGATAGGAGGACGAGATACTACAACATTTTCATACTGCCCAAACTACGAGCGTCCGTGGGCAGCAAATGTTCTTCGTTCAAGTCCCAGTAGGGTGTAGCGTATGCTGCACGATACCCTTCAAAATCCATATCACGTTCAGCGTGGGCCGGGGCTTAAATGGTGACGATTAGCCACTGCTTCTTGAATTTGCCAGTTCGTTTTTACGGAAAGAGGTGCAACGACCCAGTTTTACATCGAAAGTTCTTTTCTGAGACGAACCAACATTCGAACGAGAAGGAATAGCAGTATGCATAAAGTGCATTTCGTGTCCCACAATAAACCATACATTACGCGGGAAAGTAATCAAGTTAGGTTTTTTGTAAATGTGTGTGCAGACATTATTGAAGACTATCTGATAGGCCCTTACGTCCTGCCGCAAAGACTGAGTGAATGCTTTCATTGGACATTTCTTAACGAAGTTTTTCCAGAGTTGCTACAAGATGTCGCATTAGCAAACCGCAGAGGAATGTGGTTCCAACATGATGGTGCTCATTAAGTCAGATACATCACAGCAGATCATTTTTAAACTCCAGTGATTTTATTTTCCCTTGTTTCTGGCGGGAAGGTCGAAATAACAGCAGTGGAATAATAATGCAATTATTCCAGGGTGCGGCACAGTGCAGGTGCAACACAAGGTTCCCCTGACAAGAGGAGAGTGGTCTGTTCTGAGGAAGGGTCTGTGGGTGGACGAGGACAGAGGCCTCGTGTACTTCATGGCCCTAAAGGACACGCCCTTGGAGGACCACCTTTACGTGGTCAGCGTGAAGGAGGCCCTCGCCAGGAACGGCCCAGCAACTCCCCACAGGCTCACCGTGGCTGGTTACTCCCACACCGTCTACCTCAGCATCGTGAGTGCGGGACCCGGGGCATTAGTGTGCATTGAAGTCCATGTTAACGAGTGTATATCATGGTCACAGTAGCGTGACCTAATGGTATCTGACGACGTTGAATGCAGTGTTTGTCGGCTGAAATTTACTTATCTTCATATTTGTCAATTAAATCTGTTTTTATGTGCTGTGGTTGATAGGCTAATATTATTTTTTACAAATATTAGTATCGGTAAATATTCTCTAATGGGGCTCGTGTACTTTGATGGTAGGCTAAAATTAAATAATGGTACTCATGTACAGTATTAATAGGCTAATATCGACTATTGGTAATCATAGTATTGACAGAACTTCCTATGTCGACACGTTTTACGTGTCCCACGTTATGATCATAATTATAAGGTGCGACTCCGGGGATGCGTACAGATTCAGCCTGGCAGTCCCCATCCGAGTTCCATGCACGAAAAAATCGGTGGAGTAGTACTGTTAAATGCAAACTCGAAGCTTTCGATATTCACAGCAAGGCAGAATTTTATGTTCGAATTCCTTTAGCTCTTTTCGAAGTGACGTATATATTGCACCACAAGCTTTTATGGATCACCTTGTGCATGTATTATGAGAGCTACTTCGATTAGAGGATGCCGTTTCAAAATTTGGAAACTAATTCACTAAATTACGCCGGAAAAAGTAGAGTGAAAATTTATCATTTGAATCCAAGAATGAAGCTTTCCAGTTATTTTAAATAAAACCTGAAATAATCTGGAAAATTCTCCATTTTATATTATTTCAAATGACTGTGTCAAGCTGAGTGCGGTTTTAGTTTCTCAAGTCCCCTGAGTGAGTGATCTTGTTCCACATGTGTGGCTCCGTCTGTCACCTCGCGAGACTCTGTATCTCATGGTCGTGTACACGCTCATCAGTCGCAATATAACAGAGTGATCTTAAAAAATGGAATCGCTCCTTCCTGGCCATAGGTAAATTTACAAGTTAAGATCGAAGCCGAATGCGTTCAGTTAAGGAAAATATTAGAATAACAAAATAATCTGGGGTTAGTTGCACCTGAAATTTAAATAAGAATTATATTGGTAACTAGTGGCCCGACCCATCTGAAATGACGGGACTCGCTATATTTATTCTAAAATTAACGGTGTTTCACCAGCAGAGTCAGACGTGACTTCCCGTCACCGATGGTCTGGCGGGGCAATGAGTGCGACACCATACCTGTTAACCAATAAAAAAATCCTACACAACGGTTTTCTTAGTAATAGATGGGCAGTGAAAGTTTGAGTACATTTTTTGAGGCTTGAGGCAACGTGGAGTGAAACGTTTACACTGATCTCGCTCCAGTCCTTTAACCTGCCGCGTGCATGGCTGTTTCGATACTTCGATCTTGGTGACATGATATGCCCTGTGTCCTGGAACTGCCTGAAAAATCACTTTTTTAGATATACTGTTCTAAATTTTCTTTTGCTCATTGCGAAAAGTTATGTTTTTTCACACAAGTAATTTTTTCTCAGCCACTTTTCGTGCTAGAAAAGAAACAAAGACAGTTTTGGATAGCGGAAGTTAATAGCTACAAAAATGTAGAGCGTTTTTTTTTCAATTTCGCTTTAGTTTGGGAGCAAGAGAGGGAGAAAGGGGAAAAATGTCAAAAAATTTGATTTTTTTTGGGCAAATTCTGACCGTATTTGTAGAACAACCAAGGAGGAATTAAAAAAAACGTTCTCTTGTTTTGTAGCTATTAGTTTTAGCCATTCAAAACTGTCTTTGTTTTTTTCCTAGCATGAATAGTGGCTGAAAAAAAATCACTTCTGTGTGACACCCAAAAATTTTGTTCATCAAAAATCGCCAATATGAAGAAAACGACAAAGAAAACGGAAGAAATGTCATGAGTAAAATCTTATTCATTTTTGATTTTACATCTATGGTGCAAATTTCGTCCGAATTGCTTCACAAACAGGAAAGTTCGGACAAAATTGAGACGGTCCCCTTCAGTATTAAAACTAGAACATTAATGTGTATATATTGAAGGTACTTCCTGGCTCATGATATGTAAATCTTTCAGGTGCAAATATCCGAAGAGGATGGAATATGTCTCATGCTGTGGTATTCTTCCCTAGCATTTTTAAACAGTTTGCGAGTGTTGAAATTGATAGATGTGCCATAATTAATAAGATAATGTATAATACTAAGTTCATTGAAAGGTCGTACTCCTCAAGTTCGGCCATACATCTATTCATTAGGTAATGGTTATCTCGTTCCTTTTAACAATGCTTTCCCCTCAAGGGGCGTAGGAAAGGCCATTGGCAATAGGGTTAAGTTGGTTAAGTTGGTCTATCTTAGGCTATGGAGACTAGCTAGCATCCCCACGGGGACATTGTTAGGTTACCTCAGCTTAAGCTAGGCCTATGGGATTTCTTTCTTTTGTGCCCACTTTGTTTCTTTCCATTTTCATGCCTTCTTGACTGATGATTCTTTATCTTCTCTTTCTCTTCCTTCTTAATTTGCTGTTTTTATGTGCAGAGGCTCTTGTGTGGGAACACACCTTGTACGTGTGTAATATATAGTTACGTTATGTTATAAAGTTATTATGTTTACTGTAGATCTATTGGAATCCGCGTCTCCTCAAAATCTTGTGGGACACTTTTTCCCCCATCGTTTTATGCGAGGCATCGTAGCTTTGAGGCGCGACTAGCACGCGAGTTATCCAAGTTGTGGTACACTTTAGAGACTCCATAGCGTTGAGGCGGGACAAACACGCGAGTTATCCAAGTTGTGGTACACTTTACAGGAGAGCCAGGTGTTCGTGACGCGGTACAGCAGCGTGAACTTCCCAGGCACATCACAGGTGTACAGGATTTGCCCCCCGGAGCACGCCGGTCAGCTGGTGTCGACCCGGATATGTGCCGAGCTCCTCCCGCACGGTGGTACGTCGCTTTATGAACATTTTTCTTGATGCTCTAGTGTGGGGAATTTTATTTACTCGAGTTTCCTGCTTGTGAATGACTGAATAAGCTACCGTTTTTCTGAGTAGGTTGCTCTAGAGGCCCCGTAGCTTATCGAAGTGCGCAAGTAATGTCTCTTCTAGGTCTAGTTCATTATTATTTGTCCTTTCTCAATGATCGTATCAGTAGCCAAATGTGTAGTACCGATAGGAAATCAATGAGTCGAATGCCCTCCACAGGTTGTGGTGCTGAGGTTGCGTTTCATGCCAGCGAGTGTGTACTTGGTTCCGAGTCATGCCATTTGGTGGTGCGAATTCTTGATTGTTGTCGTTGTGAGAGAATTCATAGAATCCACAACAGCGCAAGGTTTTTTTGAAAACTAATGTATGTGTTTTGGGTAAATGATATTGTTCCTAGTCTTTCTTGTAATTTTGAGTATTCATTTCTGAACACTAATTTCTTTTCTCCTATATCACTATATCATGATTATTTTTAATGTACCGCTCTGCGCTCGAATTGAGTAAGTAGTGCTTACACGACGCTATTGAATTTAGATACTGTTACATCATTAGTTCGCAATCGCTCAAGATTTAAACATAGTTTCAAACTCCCCTTTTTCTCTTAGGCATAGCTGGAGGTCATAACTTTGCTGCCCCATTCGTAATGAGTACCTGCATAAAACACTCCATCCATTGTGATGAGCACGAGACTCACATTTGTATATTCGCAGCGAGTGAAGGCGTGCGCGACCTGCTGCCTCTGGTGGTACCGGACATCGTGCCGGTGGAGTTGTCCGGCGGTCCAACGCTGTACGCAATGGTCTTCAAGCCTCACAACTTCAAGGCTGACCGGAAGTACCCTGTGGTGCTGCACATCTACGGCGGTCCGCAGGTGCAGCTCGTCACCAACACCTTCAAGGTGAGCGAGCTTCTCGACAGTGAAATCTGTCTCATTGTTGTTGTAACTGAGCTCAATGCTTTTGGTAGATTAGATTGGGGCGACAGCCATGAGCCAAGTGGATCATTCTTGGGTTTTACTCGAGTTTCTTGCCGTCAGACACAAGAGTAGAAGTTGAGTAGGACGGGCAAGATGAGTCAAAGGACTGCTAGAATTACTGCCGTGCGGCAGCATAGTGCCGAGCCAAATACTCCCATTCGTGCGACGATGTAATTACATGTACCAAGAAACGATTACACTTCCCTGCCCCGTGGATCAGAGCTGTTAAGAATTAAAGAATTTTGATTGCCACCGCCACGCTGCCCTACTCACGTGTACGTGATTTGTCTATTTTCATGCAAAGTATTTCTGATCCCGTATTTGCTCTGACTTAGCATTCGTTGTATTAAAGAATGTTTGAAAATATTGCTGCACGTTTAGAATATAGTTTGAGAAAAATGGCTTACTTTCATCAGTTAGTACGAGTGTATGGAAGCCTGGTATTAAAATTCAATTTGCTTGCAGAATAATTAGGTTTTTGTACATCACGTTGAAATAAATCGTACCGTAATGTTAGTAAAGTAATGTTCTGAGTTAGTTAGAACCTTCCAAATACCCCTAAATCTGATGCGTTTCACGCGAATCTAACTTGAAAGCTTATGACTCAATCCACAGAAGGATTTAGAAACCCTTTTTATGTAAGAAAGCTTGCAGTTCCGTGAAAAGATCACATATTTTAACGAGGATGAAATGCTCCAGTGTACGTACGTATTTCTCTCTCAACAAAAGTATGTCCCCCATTCCAGGGTTGCCGGCATATGCGGACTCACATGCTGGCGTCACACGACATGTGCGTGGTGAGCATAGACTCCCGCGGCTCCGACAACAGAGGCGTCCTCTTCCAGACGCACATCAAGAACAGGATGGGCACTGTCGAGGTCGAAGACCAGGTGTGTAGTTCTCGCCTGAGCTTTGTTAAAGAAATGTGCAGCGGCTCAAAGTTGATCGTTTGAATTGGTTGAGGTCGACGTCTTGTAGGTGTATGATGGTGAGCTTGTACAATTATGTTCGTAATTTTTTTTTCTTTGGATTGTTCGATAATGTTTAAAATTACATTGAGAATTTTATGAGTTTTTTTTATGAAATATTGAGCATTACGGCTGTCGAATATTGTAACGTGTGTAAAAGTTGATTTTTATTTATGCTCATAAATTTCTATTTATATTCTTACGTTCAGATGAACTTGCAATAGAAACCGAAGATTTTGCTTCTACCTTGAAAATAGTCGAGTTTAGTGTTTCGTAAGGTTTATGGATGCAAATTTAGCCCTTGAAGGTATTTTTAAAGCTCTGAATGCTGTTATGGTACCAGGATGACTTCTATCATTATGAAATTTTAAGTCATTTAAATTATTCTATTTCTAATAGAAAGAATATTTTACCAAGAGACGTTTATTTCTGTACAATGATGAGTTCTTTACCATCTCCGCGCGCACTATGTACACTGTTGGGCGGCTCGGGCCGTCGTTATCTGCGAAAATGCTAGGAATTGCGATTTTGATATCACTTTCAAACTTTCCTCACAAAACTACAGAGAAGATTTCAACATTAAATTTGAGACGTTTCATCACTGCCATGATAATATTTTTTAATTTTTTATATAATTTCCATCGTCAAGTTACAAGAATAACTGCTTAAGACCATTAGCGATTAATTGTTCCTCGAAAAACGTTAGAGTGCCTCGTTGAGGCGTTGCGTGCTGCGTGAGGTGTAATGGACGCCATGCACCACTTACAACTCCAGTGCACATCTTCTTCTGTGACGTGGAGCGTGTGTGAGCGACTGACCGCTGGGCCACTGGTACTGTCGCTTTTTAATCTCTTGTCTCTAATCATAATATACTCGATAAATTACGTTTACGTTTCTTGCCGTGTAATCCTCCGGTGTAAGTCTGATTCCAATTTTATATACAGTAAAACCTTAATATGCTAATATTCAGTAAATTTTATGCATGCCTATGCAATGTCGTACGTGAAGTAATGACTAGAAACGTTAATAAACGGTCATCTGGTCAGGTTGAAGCGCTGCTGAGCCTGCGCGAGAGGTTCCCGTTCTTGGACCTGGAGCGTGTGGGCGTGTTTGGGTGGTCCTACGGAGGCTACCTGTCGTTGATGGCGCTGGCACAGCGCGGCGACTTCTTCAAGGTGGCCGTGGCTGGCGCTCCTGTGGTCAACTGGGCGTACTACGACACCGGCTACACCGAACGCTACATGGACACGCCCGAACACAACAGCTCGGGCTATAAGAACTCATCAGTATTATCTTTCGTAAAGAACTTCCCCGATGAGTGAGTGTAGCCTCTGCCTAGTAGCCTCTTGTTGAAGTGTTGCGCCGAGTTGAGGGTACGCAGGAATCTGGTGCTAGTTGCAAGTGAACAAAGTTTTACTTATTTCTTTTCTCAGATGCTGTCTGCGTATTTGTAATTTGTCATCCTCGGATGAATTGCTTTGCTTAAATGTTTGCTGTTGTTAGTGATCGTATTTTCTTTATTATATTATAGCTGAGCTTGGTAAATCAACAGGTGACTGCAGTTGTAAGTTAAAGCCTGTCCTGTAAGTTTCAAAATGTTAGTTCAGCTGAGTGATGTCTTAAATTTTCTATGTGAATGTATATCTTTTATTAATTTTTATTAATTCGTTCTATCGTACTCAAGTCCTAAAAAATAATTAGCTAATGAACATTCGCGATTGATTTGAGTATCTGTGAATGCTTGTACAACATTAAGATATATTTTGGAGTGGGGATTATTTTATTTAGTAAGTATACAATTCGTTAAATAGGTATTCGTTACCTATTAAACAATGTACATTTTTCGAAATTAAACACATGTCTAAAAACCTTGGAGAATTGTGAGTCCAACGTAAGAAAAAGCAAGATCAAATACATTAGGTAATGTCTAGTGAACCAGAATTTATTTTAAAATGTTCAAACATTATTTAATAAACTCTCTAACATTTTAACTATTCAGTGTGTGTGCTAGCGCGTGATCTGAGGAAGCCCCTGTCGAGTGATGTACGTCTGGTAGCTGCTCGTGCTATGCAGGAATTGCTCTTAGTAGTGATCGAATTCAACGAGTCATACTAGGTGATCTATGAACGGATCAGTATGAAATGAAGGAAGGTAAAAATTGGATTGTGGAGGGAAGAGTGCTTTATAAATTGCTATGCATGCATCGGAGGAAAGGAAGAGGTGAAGTAGAGGTCGTGAGGATCGGTTCTCGAGTGGCGAGACGGTAAGCTTGCTGGAGCAGCTAGGTTCTGTGTTGAGGTGCTTCTCCCTAGGGACAAGTTGCGTATCTGTGTGACATTGAGATGAGTTATGCAGTTTGTGAAAATGATCGAACAAGTAGCAATGAAAGTGCCGTAGGTGACGCGTGGATATTTTGTATTAATTGGAACGCGTATGAAACATACAACTAGTCAATTAGACATATTTCATTATATTTCTCGAAAAAAAGTACGAGTTGTCACCGTTGTAGGAGATAGGTCGGTATTTAATACTGGCCTTACTGAAAATTGTTAATCATTGCTGAAGTATGCCTTTCTTAGGGAGGGCCGTCTGCTCATCGTACAGGGAGTGATCGACGAAAACGTGCACTTCTGCCATACGAGTGCCCTCATACAGCACCTCGTCGCGTCCGGCAAGCCTTACCAGCTGCAGGTAACATTTGGCTGTTCGTTCATAGCTTTTGGTCGCCTACTTTTTTTAATAATTTACTACTAACAGAAGACGACATCTGAGACATGCAGAGTTACTTAGGAGTTTTACATGAATAATGGAATTTCATTATGTTCTTTATAAATATACAGATATTGTAGTTGCAACAAATTCGAGGGCTTTATTAAGCCTCTCGAAAAACATGTGGGGGCCAGTAGCAGTAATTTCTAACGTTTTGCTTAATGTAACTTTGCACCAATAGTGAGACTTTGGTGACGCTTGGACGGCAGTGCTTTGTAGATTAGGTAGCACATGTGGCAGACCTCACAGGTAAATGTAGCGTTTCAGTCGTACGTTGGTCCAAGATTACTAGATGGGTTGTGTAGTGTTGTTCCTTGGGCGATATTATGCAATGTGGGCAGCCCGTAGGGCTCTGACCTTTTTCATTCGGATGAAACAAAAGCTGGTGCAGTAGTGATGATGCCATTTGATGCTATTCATAAGCGTTAATTGCAGCGGTGCTCGACTATTTTGTACTCGTATATACATAGAGGTGTTAAGCTACGGCTTGTGAAAGAAAATATTTCTTGTTATTGTCATTATTTTCAAAGAAGTCTGCGGAAAATAAATACAGCATATGTCACAATTCTTGGTTATACTGGCACTCTGCCACACGTCTTCGATATTTTGGAGTAAGCATCTTGCGCTGGTATACCTCTGTTGCATCATGTTATGTGTGGATAATGTGAAGTGTTGCATAGTACGCTGTTCATATCTAATGCGATCTTAATCTGCACGTATTATTCCTAACACAAATATTGTTATGGGCAGGTGTATCCTCGAGAGCGTCATTGTTTGAGGCAGCTAGACTCGAACGAGCACTACGAGACCCAGCTGCTGCACTTCCTCATCAAGGGGCTATGATGCTGCAGTTCTGTATTTCTGCCCTCCACCCGCTGCCGTACTGGCCACGCCCGCCAGGTCGCCACTGACAGAACCTTCAATCTCGACCGCTGAAACTAAGATTAGTGTTCTCCTGTGTTGAGGTTCTAGCCGTTTATTGTGTTTCAGTGCTGACCATCTTGAGCTTGGGAAAACGGCAAAATTGTTCATCATGAAGTGTTCCTCGTGTCAAACTGAGGTCGGGTTGTTTAATGTGTCTTGTACGATCACCTCGAAGGTTGACGCTACTGTGTGAGAAGTTG
Source organism: Orchestia grillus (assembly GCA_014899125.1). Lineage (NCBI taxonomy): Eukaryota > Metazoa > Arthropoda > Malacostraca > Amphipoda > Talitridae > Orchestia > Orchestia grillus. The sequence continues at coordinate 12,868 of VOMN01016097.1, read as the reverse complement.
AATATCGATGTCTACAATGAACGTATTTTTTATTTTTGTGATTGATTACTGGGCAAATTTGAAGTTTTTGTAAATTAGGCTTGAAGAATGGCGGTTGATTGTAGCTAGAGGATGACAATATGCGTCAAAAATCAACTGAGTCGCGTGGAGTATGAAGCCCGCTCCTTCTCAAAAAATTCGAATAAATTATTAATGGTCTACTGCGGTGCGTCTTGGTGGTCTCAAGAGTAATGATAAGCGCCGACGATGCGGGTGGTGTGGTACTAGAGATGCCCTCAATGCAAGAGGCATGAATTTAGCATAGTCTTGTTAGTGGTAACTCTCCCGTCAACGCCTGCGATCCTGACGCTGGTGTTTATTATTTATAGATTCATCGTGTCTTTGCAATACCTGTGATGTTCTCAATAATAATCTTACCTGTTGCTGACAACATCTTGAGCTCTGCGCTTCCTGCTACTTCTTTTGCTGCTTTCCTCCTTCCCGTAATTCACCATCAATCAGCTTATATCTTCTTCCTTTATCTGTTCAGTTCGGGAAACCTCGTGCTGCATTGCAATGGTGGCGTCATGTATTATGTATATTTATTCAAGCATGGCCTTGTACCTATTATTTTTGTAGGTGGTCATGAGTGAAAGGTTTGGGATCTCATTGGAAAGAAGTGCGGTTTGCAGTTTAGTTCACTTCTTCCGTTCAGGATATGCTAGTTTCTTCCTACTTATCAATAAATGAGGCCGGTGCATTATGTCTAACCCCTAATAATAATAATAATAATTATCAATAAATGCCGGCGAGCGTTCTGTATAGCTCATAGGTTTTTACCTCTTGGGTAGCATTACCTTGGAAAATTTTCGTGCTGATTTAGATTACTGAGAAGATATTCTTCATGAGGTCCTGTCATTTGCTTTGGTCCTTTTGCTCTCGGTGCAAATGAATAGAACAGTCGATATCCATTTTTTTATTATTTTGCTAGGTACTGTGTTCTATGAGATTCTACTGGTTGAGTTGACTGAAAGAAATAGAGCTTAAAACAGTTGTCATGATAGAAATGGTCGGGGGCTTGAGCCTCCGTATGGTTTGTCTCGTCGACACAATCCTGTGGAGGTAACATTGAGGAGCCGTTTGTGCTCTCAAGTTGTGCTGGTGGGGGGGGGTTCTGAAGCATCAAAAAATTTTCGGCAAAAACGAGACTAATACCGTCTGATTCATCACCTATTTGGTTGGTAAAAATTGTGTGCGAGTTTCTGGTATGCCAGTTGAACATGAGCGGCTATACACCGGCCACTATTTCAACTGAGCGCAATTTTGAGTTCGTCCGTTTTTTATTGTCTTCATACCATGTGTTTGTTGTGACACAGTTACGCTTGCTCCTGCGTTACCGGCCTAATTAACTCGTGTTAACCCAGTTTCTTCGTTTTTTATTTCGTGGAAAACGAGGGTACGGATTTTATATGGGTTAAGGTAAAAAATTATGTGCTTAATAAAACCGCCGTATGATTTATTCTGAAGCTCATTTAGGAAAATTCCGGTCTGTTCTGTGTTACCTGACTGGTTTTTTGAGGAAAGCGCACCTTCCTGACTAAGGCGAGGTAAAACCAACCAACATAATAGAGCTTATCGTCGAACCAACGCCAGTCTAACGTGAATTTTCACATGTATTTTTCGAATTCTTCTATCTTGGTTCCTTAAGTAGAAACGAGAGTAGAGTTTTAGGTATCGTGCACAAAAACTGTTTTATGCCAATATTTTATTAGGTCTTGTACGAACTTAGTTGCAGCGACCGAAACGCGATATCAGTCGCTTATATCGCTTAATTATTATTAATTAAGCGATATTATTAAACGCGATATTATGCCATCTTAATTTGTATCGTTGTGGTAAACATCACATCTTGTATGACTTTTTTCCGTTGTTAAGAAAAACCACCGGATAAATGATCATAAACTCGACGCACGTCGAAATTTTCGCCTAGTTTGTGGGCTCCGTGGCATAGTGGTAGCGTGGTTGTCTCGTAACCGAAAGGACCTGGGTTCGATACTCGGCTCAAGGAGGCATTTTCACGTGACTGTGGAGTACTTTCCTTGGAAAAGGAAGTTTAAACCACACATTCCTCACATCTCCCACCACACCAGTAGATGTAAGGCATTTAAAACCCAACGGTAAAACGTGTTGGAATTAATAATGAAAATTAGTTTCAAACGTCCGTGAAATACATTTTCTTCAATGTTTCGCTTCTAATGAGGTGCACTTCGTGAGGCGTGATTATAGCAATGTGCATTGGCTACCGCATGGATCTTATGTTCGAGTATTAGTGGTATACTCGTACTCTTCACTTACATGGATAACTTCCTACCTAAGAGGAACAGTGGAAAGTTAGTGGGAGACACATTTTCTTTTTCTTGGAAAATTTTTGGAATAGCCATTCTGTTTTTTCACGGCTGGGGTCAATTCTGATACGCTGTTCAGATGACGTTCGTTGCCTTGTTGTGTATTGGTGCAGCTCTATTGTGAATCGCCTCTAAGTGTGTCGCGACGTGATATGAAGGTAGGACTTCGAAATTGAGAATGGAGATAAAAAAGAACGGGTTCAACCTCTGTGATATAGTACGTAATCGGGAGCGCATAAGTCGTACTTTTCTAAGTCTGTGAGGGAATATACATTTCTTGGAGTGTGGATGATTTTTGTCGATGGCGTCATATCTGATACACGACATCCGTGATGGACAATCTGAGGGTCTATAGTTTTACTCAGCTCAAGGCAGAGAAATGCTGACGATCGTACTTTGTTATTCGTGCTGCATGGCATGAGGTATGGAAACGGAAAAAATTACGGGGTGTTAGAACGTGGAGTCTGTGTATTGTTGGACCGTATTTTTCCTAATGGTGTGCTCTTCGATCCGCTGTTGGCTCCAAGGAGATTCTGCTTTTCTTCCTCTCCTGCTGTACTTCTGCTCAAGAAATGTCAGAGCTCTAGCGTCGATAGAATATGAGAAGTTCGCATACAATACGCGCTCGCTCTAAACGTAACTGAGCAGATACGAACATTTTCCCGTTATATCTGCTCGCGAGTATCGCGAGGGAGGAACTTCCTGCTTCAACGCATCGCAGAGCTTCGGTTTTATGGTTTGTGTTAAAAAATTATTTCTCGGCTTGCAGATATAATCACTTATAGTGTTGGACTATCCAGGACTATCTGAAATTATTATGTTTTAATTCCTCTGTAGTTGCACAGAAAAATGTTCTTGACTGGTCATGTCTTGTAACGTCTTTGGGATGAATTGGGAGTACTTTCATTGATTTTTGCTGGAGTTTTAAACACGTATAATGATGCCAGAAGAAATTTTTATCTTATCTTGATCAACATTTTAACATTGTTTGAATTTTGTTTTAAACACAGTGCCTCCCGAGCTGTTCTCTTATTGAGTTACGGTCCTTACCAAGATGGTATGCTAATTTTTGTGAGTGAAATCACAATATGACTCGGTGAGGGCAAAAGAAAATTTAACTAAATAACGCAACAAAAAACATTAATTAACAAAATCTACTAACAAACAATGAAAATTCCATAAGATAAGATAAAAACATGCATAATATAACTATGGTAACGCCTAACAATAAGATAACACTATGTAACACTACAACAGCATGATATGAATGTGTATCCTAGTTCTTCTGCGATACCAGTGCCGTAGTTGCCGGCATATGTTTGTTGGGGTACCAAACGTCTCGAGGAAAGTCGAGTGGTTTGTCTATCGTATGCTATGAGGACTGGTGTCCCCAGGGAGACACTGATAGGCAAAATATAGTGTGCCCCCCGCATTTTCCGCTGGACCCGCCACTGCGTCCCTTCCCAATAACCAATGAACGTTTCGAGGCTGCCTTTGAAACTTTCTCAGCGCTGGCTCAGAAAATGTGTAGTAGTTCAGTTTTCAGTTTTGAAATTCAGCAAAGAATAACTTACTCAATTCGTTTTTTTTTCTTAGCGTTTTTTTCCTTATTTTCAAAGGTTGCGGTGTTTTCTTTTTAGAGGTGTGCGTGTTTCGTGTGTGCGATTTTTCAGTAATGTGGGGCAAAGAGTTGTATTGACCGTCCGCCGTTCATCAGCTGTTTTCTAGTAAATTATGCGACTGCTCTCTACTAGCATTTGAATGGATGAGCATAATGTTGGTGCTGTTTCTTGAAGTTCTTGTCGAGACTTTTCGTTTCCGTACCTAAGTAGCAAATTACTGCTTTGATGACCTTCTAAATAGAGGTCACAAAGATCACATTAGAATTGGTATACTTTCGGTATTAAAAGTATGTATCATTTATACTAATGCTGTAGGAATTCTCAACGCGTATTGAAACGGCATTTCGTTCACTTCTGTCCAAATGCTCAACGTAATTTTCATCTATTGCCGATTTTCAGAGAAAGCTCGAAAACTGTAATTCGAAGAAATCGGTATGAAATCTTTCTTGAGTATGTAAAAATTAATTCACCGTCAACTGACCTCGGAGGATGTTGGTTGAGGAGCAGCACCATCATGTCCTTCATATTCTGGTAAACTTGCTTATATCACTTATTCTTGAGCGCAACAGTTTATTAGTGAGGACGAATGCTTTTTCACTTGCTGGAAACGAACGGGCGTGACTTGAACATCTCTGTACCAGCTGATGATAGTGAAAATCGGAAGTGTTATTTGTAAGGAAAGAACATACATTATAGCCTGACTTAAGTTTTAAATTCAATGCAGGATGACTTTTATAACTTTCGATTGTTTTAATGAAGATCTTCGAAGTATTTAGCCATACAATTCCTTACTTCTCTTGAAATTTTTATTTCTAAGATTTTAGATAGAACGAAGTGTGCACTTAGTATGTTCGCAGGCGTGTATTCAAAGAAGACGACAATCACAACCATCCCTCAGCGCATCTGATGCTGAGCTCTCCAGAGGTGAATATAACTACTTCTCTCGGAAATGAAGTAATTCAGACTGTTCATTTCCCTTTCCAAACTGATTTTTAAAGTTGCTCTACTTAAGTACGTTTGGATCGGTAACGTTTGGAAAAGGCGTTTCTTGTGGGTTTAGATTGTTGATTCTGTATCATGTTTCATTTTATTCATTTTTTCGAGGAGCAAATGTATAGTAGAGTATGATCTGTACCGATGGGTTTTCAAAACTGTGTTTTCCTTCTTGATAAATTTTTTCTTGGGTAAGATGCTCACCACTAGTGATGAAACACTTTTACGGCGGCTATGACAACAAAATATTTCGTAAGGTAATCATCTTTGTACCTTAATATTTTATTTTTGAAAATGGCGAGCAAATCAATTACTTTTTTCTCTGAACAAAGCTTAAATAAGCACATTTTTGACAATTACTTCATTTTGTATTTTTGTTTGCTTAAAATTTCTTTACTTTCTATTGATGAGACGATTTATTTTAATTTATTCACGAGATCATTAGTTTTGGTCTGTTCAGGTTTACTTGACCGATTTAAGCCACATTCAATGTTGTAATCCCATCTGCTTGTTGTTATTTTAAGATCAGCGTTCGCTGTAGCTACGATGAACCTGTAAAGGAACTACATCGTTGGTTGTTCAGAAGTTCCCACCCTCTTGTGGTGACGGTTCGTTTTATCCCGAGGTCGTGTCGAACTGCAACCACCCAGGAATACTTGTTAAACATATTTATTGCAATTTTAAAGTTTTCATTTGAATGACCTCTCGCATCTTACTCTTGGCATCCCCGCATAGTTGTGTACAGTTTCTCTTTAATTTGTTAATTAACATAATGAGTTAGTCGATGATGTTTATGGACCGCCACGCTGTCCGGTAGGCCTCCTTAGGATTAAGTTGTACAGCTATTTATTGGATTGCCTCTTTTCTCCGCTTCTGAACCGCTTCAACCGCTGCGTGTGTGCGCGCGTGTGTGTAAATATGTGTACATGTGTATTATTCAGCTCTTCTCATTCTTTTGTCTATCAGTGCTTTTTTAGAACATTCGCTATTGTTTCAAGGATCTTGGTGTCAGTGGCGAGCCTCTATGTTGCGTTTCAATGCATAAACGCTCTTGTTTCTCCTAGACATTTCTTGAAAGAACTTCATGAATTGCTTCCCTTGAGCATGAATATTACGCGTAATGTAAACGAAAGTAAGGTTGTTTAAAAGTGATCGGTGAATTTGACGCGCTTTACAATAAGTTACCGGTGCTCATTGAGCGGAAACTCTGGCTGCGTCCACTAGCTCAAAGGAAATGATTCGCCCTGCATTTGCACGGTACAGCCCCTGCGGTTCTAAACTATTCCGAGCGCCAGAGGACCTAACCGGTTCTGAAATTTGAGGCCGTCTATACTTAGTCTCAATTGCTCTTTGCAGCTTAGTTTATATATCGTAGAAGCCTCTTAAACGTGGCTAAAACGGACTAAATTGGAAGGGGTTTGAAGGACCTATGATCTATATGTCGATCCGTCTCTTGAAAAAACTAATATTCTGGGTCTTTTGGAAGTATTGGTTCCTTGTGATTATCTGCTGATGTACATTGGGACGATTTTGGGCGCAAACTTTGCAGTTTCAAATTAATTTTCATATACTTCATTCGCCATTTTGTATGGAATGACGTGCATATACGCATCCTGAAGTCTAGACGAGTACGGAGTTCTTTATAGCTAGTCTATGCGAAGGTGCATTGTCGAGTTTCCCGAAGCGTATTCGGTTGGGCTTGGCACTTTAATCCCTCAGCTTGTGTCACATGAAATCGGGTACGTCGTATACTTCTGATCAACGCAGCTACTTATCCTAAATCAGAATCATTTCCGGCACATTCTGGAACCCTGGTTGAATCTTTTTGATCTTAAGGGTTAGAATTTTCGTATAAAGTACTTTTTTATTGATTTTTAACCAGTTTTCGCGGTGGTGGGTGAATGTAAGTATCGGTAATCACGTGTTTCAATACCATCGCATATGTTCATATCTTTTTGTTCATTTTTTGTACGTGAGCTATTTAAATTAATTCACATGCGATTTGCAACCGCGTGCGTCCCGCTAGAACAATGACCAAATGACTGATGACTACATTGTTCTACATTTCCGCTGATTTTGCATGTCCTAACCATGTATAGATCTTCAGTGTTTGGTTACGATTTCATCTCATTAGGTAATGCTTCCGTTATTGATGAAGTAAGAAAACCTTTTTCCACCCTCGCAGTTCGATCAAAAATATTAAACAGCTGGAGTGATTATCAATGGTAAAACATGTTTGTGATGATTTCGATTATACTGAGACCTGATGTACATCACGAAGGAGGAAATTAATATTTGTGATGTTTCATATCACAGAGGCACAAATAATTGCTCTTGTGCTATACGAGAACTTAACCGTTATGATCGTTTCGGTAAGCATAAAGATTGTAAATTATGCTTGTTAAAGGTTCTCTAACAGATTATGGTACGTAGGTTGTCTTTGTAAAAAGAGCTTTTAAGGTTATACGAATGGGTGGAAATATGAATTGTAAAACAACACCCTAAATTCAATTTATGATGAATGCTATTGAGACCATTATTTAAAGGCTAAATAACTATGCCTTAATTAAAATGCTAAAAAGGCTAAGACGCTTTGTGGAAGTGCACATATGAAGCCCCACCCTGACACCTGTAATGTGCATGCATGAAAACTTACGATATATTTTAATTCCCAGTTCATTATCCGATTTAACTTCAGAAGAGCATCGTTTTTCATCTCTACTGACAACTGAAATACATTACGACACAATTTTGCATCTGCCGTTTCAGAATCACTTTCTGTTCATTTGATACATGAAACGGTTGGCGCGATCTATGTCACGTTGAAACAAAATGCCTAATTTAACAAGATCTATCCTAAAAATATTTTTTAGATTGCTCCTCATCGTACGTAGAGCGTAGCTCTCTTATCCTGTCCAATAAGAGGTCGTATGTTGCTGCTGCTGCTGCTGCACGACGCAAAGGACGCTCGTCTGCAGATGTTGACTAAACTTTGTACAGCTCAATAAATTATGAAATGGCGTCATTTGTTCATACCTGGACAATATTTTTACCCAATACTCTACACGGCTCGCATTATTTGGGATACTGGAATGTACTCGCGTCTCGTCTGATCCACTGCGGGACAGTATGAGAGCAGGAAATGCCTCAATCTAGAGATACAAAGCCCTTAATTTTTTATGCGAAGGGATCAATTGCGCCGTCCTAACTTCGAGGAATTATTATGCGCCCTCATCCTGAAAAATATTGCCTACCTTTTATGCTCAGCCATTGATTCTCCCTTTAAAATAGAACACATCTCTGATGGACTTACCAGATGTTCCCGCGCATGTGTGTTCGCTAGCGCCACATAGCCAAGGAAACCATAGTCACGAAAACTCTTGAATGGAGAAGATCTGAGTACTCCTGCTTGGGGAACTTCGTATTAATAGGAGCAAACAATTGATTTTTTGATGAGGCAGAACAGCATTATGGGAAATAACAAAAATGGATATCAACTACCTGTTGTATATTTTACATGCATCCTATATTGAGTTAAAATTGGAAGAGTATCACATTTTTCCATTATTAAAAAAGCTAGAAATCACGTTAGATGCTAGAATAAGAAAAGTCTATGTACAAGAATATCGTCTAGGCGACAGTTTAGTGTAGTTAATGAAAAGGACTGAAATCCATTTGTTGACTCCGACCAGCTTCAGTGCAGCCAATAATGTGAAACCAGTTGCTTGGCAACCGAATCGGAAAGAATGAAATCAAGTAACCAATCTTACGCCCTGTCGTTCTCAGCCATGAGAAAAATATAAAGCACAAAGATTTGTAGGACATATGAAATGTAAAGTCTACATGATCAACCAAATTAAAAAATTTGTTTTGAGGTATTGTAGAAGTCCTCACAATAAAGAAAGAACGAGGGAGAATGTTTTCTCTTTGAGTGTCGTCACTGTGTTGAAAAGCGAATTTGTAAAAGTCGAATAATTTAAGCAAAAAGTTACGAACTGAGGTACTTGTACTCTAGTTGGTTACTTCTTCAAACTCCAGACATTGGTAATATAGGTAAATATCTCGGTAATTAAACTCACGGTGAACTTCGGTGAAATTATTCGTATAATTTTAGCAAAAAGTTACGAACTGGGGTACTTGTACTCTAATTGGTTACTTCTTCAAACTCCAGACATTGGTAATAATAGGTACATATCTCCGGTAATTCAACTTATGGTGATATTTCAAACCATTAGAAACGAATTGTTGCAATATAACGTACTTGGTGAATATTTACTTAGGTAAAACCCATTTGATCAGCTATGAAATTCTTTAATACCAATCCACATCATCGCATGAGTTCGCTACCAATAATGACCCTTTACTCGGGCACAGCAGCGACGATTCTTAGAAGATTATCATAGGAACGCTACAGGATGATAAGGGCGTGTTCAAAGGGCCCTTTAGCACGACATTTGACGTTCGTATAGCTTCATCAAGCGCGATCGATGACACAGCAACCTTCGGTAAAAAAGATGACAAATTTGAAACTTCCCTCTATTTGACACTCAAATCTAATTCATTATAACACCTTGCATCGAAAAAAAATGTAATTGCTGTCAACCCTTTTTCTTCTCTGTGCTTTTCGTACTTCGATTTTTTTTTAAGAAAAATACTGCATTTTCTCTCATACAGAAGAAAAATCGACATGCGAGCACACGAATAATTACTCAGCAAATACGACTTGCACGCAAGACGATGCCTGAGGCGGGTTGCAGACCGAGCGCCCCCACCGCGTCAACACGAGCTATTTCATATCACGCTAACCTAGATCGCAATTTTTGCCCCGCATTTTTGCTAATACTTCTGTCCTCTGCGTGACGAAAGTTTGCATCTGGTGCTAGCACGAAGGCCTACAGCATTTCTCCTTCTAAATAATGCAAAAAAAATGACGCCAAGGTACGAAAAACTTCGTACGCTGCAGATCGCGACGTTCGATGAGTTAGGGGAAAACCCATCAAAACTCAATCCTCTTCTATTGCTACTTGTTCCTTAATACATTGATGGCGATTTCCTTTCTGTCATGGACTCAGAATCCTCGTACAAAACGTATTCTAAGAAAAAAGGTTCATGAGCCTGTCCGTGGAAACGAAATGAAACTCAACGAGAGCTTGAAACCTACCGGGGAATAGGTGCGATACGCCGCACAAAATGCGCACAACTGCTCCCCCGCCACGCACGAGACTAGTGCGATAAACACAAGATTGTGATGCAGAAGCAGTTGTGAAGATTTCTATGCTAAGTATTGTATCTAAAATATATTCCTACATCCACTTCCAATCGATAATATTTTAATCATTTCAAAGTCGATACAACTCATATTTGCGACGTAAGAGCAGCTCGAGTGGACGTTTATAATTTAAGTTTTTCAACCCAGTCAATTACCTAACGTTCTAGTAAAATATCGACAGCAAACTTGACTGTCGGAGACAAATTTGGATTTGGACATTTGACGTCCCCGCACAATAACAGAACAACAACATAGCAAGAGTGGAAACCTCACGATAAATTACTTATTTCATCGCAGGTATATAATACTCAGGAACTTGTAACAGAGAATGGACTACACATCACTACTGCATCTGAGCGTTGCTTCTTCCGCGGGAGAACTTCTCTTTTTCACTTATTGTCATGACCCTGCCGAGCGAATATATTGTGACTACACGAACATGAATTTTAACTACGTTGTGACTAGAACCAATGCTATTAAAGTTTGGAAGTTCATGAACAATTAAACACTATCAATTATTATGAATAACTTAATTTTTCCTAAAATATGCATTGTTCGATAATATCGTAACGACTGACCACAATGCGTTACGAGAATCAGCACAATCGTCAATGAACTTCTCTCCTCGGGCGCGTTGGGGACTCAAGCCAGGGTCTGAACTCAAGGTCCAGCGAGCGCAGCTGCACTATTTATATAACAAGCTAATTATATTAACACTTTACAGGATATGTACAAGCTGAGGCGGGGCCGCTACCCTCTATCCCGCCGGCACCAGCATCACGGAGGACGTGCTCATCATCTCCCGCATCAGCTGCAATAAAGTTAACAAATTAAAGTCAGTTTTTATTTTTTACCTCTGATTTTATTAAACGCGCTTTCAACATGTAATTTTTATACTTACAAAGAGCCCCTAAAAGAGGTTAACTAACCCCTTCCCCGGTAAGGACGAGGTAACTTGTTTTACGCAACTTTAATTTTTCAACATGTATGAGTAAGTTCTTCATACGAGTATATTCGATTTAACACAAAAAACCTAGACACGAGTTCAATTATTCTTTTTTTGGCTTCTCTCGATATAAACCGACTTTCCCCGAGTGAACTCTTACATCTAGACCAAGTAACGTTATCTCAACGTTGTACATTTTCAGCAGAAAACCGGCCGGGAAAAGTATGGACCATTCGACTCGTTCCTGTTGCCAGATTCCATTCTAGTCCACATCCCATGTTACAAGTAGTGAGTGTGTCAGCTCTTTTCCGTGGATGATGCGAGACTTGGACCTTGCATTCGAAACCTTCTGACTTTTGGCCAGTTGTCCGCGTCTCAGGTATGCCAGCCGGTATTTCTGTACACTTATATTTGAAATATTTTTTTACCACGAGAAATTTATATTTGACACAGTTCTACTGGGTGGCTGAGAAGCAAGTGATCTATATATTAATACGCTTGTACCTACCTTTCCGTCACGCTTCGCCACTTTTCAAGTGAAATTTCAGGTCTCGAGCGACGTATCCTGTATACGGGTTGCATTTATAACTATAAAAAGCCAGAATTCGCGGCACATTTTCAGTTTCCCTGATATTCAGACTACTCGCATTATCAAGAAGAAAATTGCTTCCAAAACCGGACTATCTCTGCCCTGAACCTCCAACCTCGGTCCAACACTTGAGAGGACCACTTCTCATGGGCTGGTTTATCTGAAGTTTGTTTATGTCAATTTTCGTGAAATTTTCACGGGTCCTGCTGGTCTGTATAATTTGCTAATAAAACAAAAACTATGAACGCTAAGATGTTGAAGCTTGTTTCATTAGAAGGAAGAACATTTTGCGATATAATATAACTTGGGTACCCTGATACTAAGTTCTTTATGATACCATACAACACTATTAAGAGAGAGCTTTCCAAATAGTTTGATTTCACAATTGGGTTATAACCTTTCGCCCCCTCGTTTTCCAGATTTGTTCCCTTACGATTTTTTTTGTGGGGATACGCCAAGTTATGAGTTTATGTAACAAATCGGAAAAATTGACAAGAACTTAAAACATTAATTGTGAAGTAGCTCAACTTTCGTCTGACACATTAAGGGTGCGTTATAAAAATGACAATAAAACGAGTCCTAAGCTGTCGAAACAATCACGGCCACCACATAACGGGCACTGTACTCAAAACAGGGGGTTAATAAATCATAGCAATGTTTTTCTTTCGAATAAAACAAGTTTCAATAGCCAAGCGATCTTAGTTTTGGTTTCATTGGCAAATTAATAGGGTCAGTCACTGCTGGGCCACCCTGTAATATCAAATAAGAAATAACAAAGAATGAACTAGGTTAAGCAGAGACACTACCACAGCTAACGGAATTCACTTAGCTGTGACACTACTTGTGGTCCCACATAAGCCACTAGGGTCTCGGACATGCGTGACAGCGGTATCGGAAACTCTCAGGACCGCATAAATGTGTGCAGACTCTGTGCATGAGGACATATGGCTGGAATTGTCTTCCCACACCTATATAGGGCACATAACTGATCAGAAATATTCATGATATAACCAAGTTAAACTAAAGTAATAACACTGGGGAACACTTTTTCAGAAACTTTGAGTT